>VZTF01007421.1:2179226-2201350 GCA_013397755.1 Cnemophilus loriae
TTAAGCCCAGGAGAAAGGTTATGTGCAAACAGCAGGAATTTCCAAGTTTTTCTAAGAGCTTCGGAATGTTTTGAAACAACTTTATCTCTTAATTCAAAAGTCTGTTTGAATAACCCAAAATGAGATCAGTATGCAAGGGCTGGAAGATCATCTAACAAAGAGCAGCAATTCCTTCCCATTCAACTCAATTATCCCTGGCTCAGTCTTGGGGAAACAGCCCGATTGCTTTCCTGCCAGCTCCTGGCTGCCGAGTTAATAACATCGCACGCTGCGTGTGATGCACCAGAGCATTTTGCAATTACTCCTGAAGAATTTCCCTGGAAGGGGCTGGGAGGGGTGCAGGGGCCGGGGGCGCGTCGGGAGGTGCCTCGCGCCGGTGAATGTCACCCTGTCCTTGCTCCAGTCGAGTGTCACCCTGTCCTCTCTCCTCCTTTCGGGGCGCTGCGGGGCTCCAGCGCTGGCAGACCCCGCGCTGGGGCTGAGCTGGCCCCGGGCTGTGCTCGGCGCTGGCCCCGGGCTGGGCGAGGCAGGGATGAGCCACGCCGGACAGGTCTCCTGTGCTCCATCCCCACCGGAGCCGGGCCGGGCGATGAGCAGCAGCACGCGGCAATTGTGCTCCCTGGCTGCCGCACCGAGCCCTGCAGCTGCCGGGGCTCGGGAGCTCGGGCTGGCACCCGCGGCAGCACAGGGGCAGCTGCGAGGGGCTGCGAGGGGCTGCGAGGGGCTGCGAGGGGCTGCGAGGGGCTGGGGCTGCCCATCTCGGCTTTGCAGAGCGTGGACCAGTCCAGGGGCACCACCGGAGCTGGACCCTGTGGCGGCTGAGGATGCTACCGGTGGGCACCCCCGGGCTGGAGGATGGAGGGGGGCTCCTGCCCAGCTCCCTCGGGCAGGACGCAAGTTGTGATGGCCCGAGCAGGAGCTGTGTGTCGTGGGGAACACGGGCAGGGTGGTCCCGCATACCCACTCTGGACGCTGGGCGGTCCCGGGCAGCGAGAGCCCCGGGCAGGGAGCGGCAGAGCTGTGGCCGTCCCTTGCCCCGAAGGTGATGTTCGAGGCTCGGCTGTCACCGCCGGGCCGTCCCAGCCCTCTGGCACCACTGCCATGGCACCGCGGCTTCGCTGGAGATCCTGACCTCGGCTCCTTTATTTCCAGTTCCAGGCTGTCCCCGTTCCACGGGACAGGCGGCACCATTCCCTTCACCGCCTCCGGTGCCGGGGCACATCAGCCAGACCCATGGACATGTCCCCTCCCAAAACCAGCCAGGAGCTGGGATTTCAGCAAAGAAGGTTAAATAAATAAACAGATAAACTCAAAGTAAATAAATGTAAAGGGGAAAAAAACGGAGAATGCAAACATACCGTTAAATGAACTCGAACCGTAAATTTCCAGTTACAGAGTGTTTCCAGCCCTGCTGGCTGCTGGGGAAGGGGCAGCCCAGGCCCAGAGCCCCTCGTGGGCTCCCAGTCCCTAAGGCAAGGGATGGGGAATTAGAGAGAGGTCAAGGATTCCGTCAGTTCAGCTGCCAACCTGAAAAACCTGGTGGTTGCGGGTGGTTTGAAGAGCCATTTTTCAAGCAATATGAATTTCAGATCAGACTGTGCCTGTTTCTCTGCCCTCAGGAGCGCCACAAGCAGAGGCCAGCTGGGGGGTGATGGAAGTGTCCGTGCTCCCTGTGCTCTGCTGTCCCCCCTCGGGACTCCCCGGGCCCAGCCTAACGAGAGGGGATGGGTCAAGCTTTAGCTTCTCACCACAGTGAACAAACACCGTCTGCTTTTGCCATCTCTGGTCCATTCTGATCCCACCCTCACGCCTGAAACCTTCCCTGGCTCGCCTGACACCGGCATTTTACAAGACAGATCAGTCCTGTCTCCTGCTGTAAAACCCAGCACGGCAGCGAGGATGATCGAGGGGTGCACACGGTGCCGGCAGCCAGACCCGGCACCGGGAACCCCCTGACCACAGGGAACCCCCTCGCTGTGACAACGAGACTCTCTGGCCGCTGCCACACTGACAGGAATTCACCACGAGCCCAACGCTGTAATCCCTCCTTAAGCACCTCGGCAATGAGAGGATTAACGAGGGGTCTGCCATGGCCGTGGGCCATGGCCGAGCCCGAGAAATCCCGGCGGGAATTGCCGTGCCCTCCTGCATCTCCCTCTCACCGAGGGATTACACTCGTCCTCCTCTCCCACACAAGGATGCTCCTCCGGTCCCCGCCGTGCTCCAGCCCCAGGCTGTGCAAAGCCCGAGCCCCTGTTAATGAGCAGCCCCCGTTAATGAGCAGCCCCCCATTTTCCAGCCCTCACCGAGACCCGTGGGGAGGTGATGGATGGGGCAGCACCTGTGGGCAGGACGCCTTTGCTCAGCACTCCTGCAGGACACCTGCGAACACGTGGAGGCTCCAAAATCTAAAGCCGTGGCCTATCCCCAAACTAACCCTTCCTGCTACAAACTATCACCCCTCAGGTGCAGCCCTCCGGCCCCTGGTCCCCAGCGGGATGGCCCTGGGACACATCCCCAGCGGGATGGCACTGGGTCACATCCCCAGCCGGTGCCCAGGGGCTCCCTCAGGGACCCAGGCATGGCCACGCTGCATCCAGCATCCCTGTTCTCCGTCTCTCTGTTCCTGCCCCTCCGCCCCGGCCCTGCAGGGGCACAGCATCCTCTCACAGCCCCAGCTCTGCCTCCAGCTCCCCACACCCAGCACAGACATTACTTTTACTGATGTGCAAATTGGCTTAGGGCGCAGCGATCAATCACAGGCTCAACACCTCGGTGAGGGGACCTGGTGGCTCTTTGTTCGGGGGCAGCAGCTGCGGAAGAGGGAGGGAAGGCAGCAGCCTGGCCGGGCTCTGCCCGCGCTCCAGACACGCAGGAATTGATTTGGGATTGTTTCTGTGCAGCAGGCGATCCAACAATCAGATATATTTCTCTTGCAGGTCTGAGTGCAGAGCTCTATTATTCATACTCTGGCTTTAAGTTATAGCCAGTGTCGTGTCAAATGTACCAATTCCAGCAGCTTTAATGGAGTTGGCCTCTGCACCCCTCGCCAAGTGGCAGCTGATATTTTCTGCCCACATCAGTTGTATCTACAAGGGAAAAATATCGAATGCTCCCCGTGGCTCATGTTGCAGTGCGTGTGGAGGGGAGGTTTCCTGGCCGTGGTGACACCACGTGTGCCACTGCACCGGCGTGCACACGGCCAGGCACGTGTGGTCCCTGGCAGAGCCAAAGCCTGGCACTGCCAGCAGCTGCACTCCAGGGCCAGGGCCACCACAGCTACCTTGTGTGTCGTGACCAACTGGGCTTTGCTCCAGCAGTGGCACCCAGGGATCTCAGGTGGCCAGAGAGGAGAAGAGCCCAGCTCCATGTGTTCACAGCTTTCCTGGCCCTTTGGCCACCACTTTGCCAGCCAATGGCCAGTGCAACCTGCCACGTCCGTGTCGGTGCAACAAGAAGCAGGATCTCACTGGGAGCCTGGGCAGGAACCACGCACAGCGGGATGCAGGATTCGGGATGCGGGATGCGGGATGCGGGATGCAGGATTCGGGATGCGGGATGCGGGATGCAGGATGCTGGATTCGGGATGCGGGAGGCGGGATGCAGGATGCAGGATTCGGGATGCGGGAGGCGGGATGCTGGATTCGGGATGCGGGATGCAGGATGCAGGATTCGGGAGGCGGGAGGTGGGATGTGGGATGCGGGAGGCAGGATGCAGGATGCGGGAGGCAGGATGAGGGATGTGGGATGCAGGATGCAGGATTCGGGATGCGGGAGGCGGGATGCAGGATGCAGGATTCGGGATGCGGGATGCGGGATGCAGGAGGCGGGATGCAGGAGGTGGGATTCCAGATGCGGGATGCAGGATGCGGGATGCTCACTTGAAGCCATCACTCACTCACCAACCTCTCTCACCTGTGCAGGGTGCTGCAGCTCACACCAGTGACATACCTGAATGGATGGGAGGAAAAAACTTTAAATCCTGCCACAAAGAGGTTCATTTCCCCTGAGCTGCTCTTGCTGCCTTCTCTTCCTCCTGCCCCAGCCGTGGGGAGGCTGCAGCGCCAGGGAGTGTTGTGTGCTGGGCATGGGGATGTGGGGGGGAAATGCTTCCTGCAGGTGGGAACACCCTCCGGAGAGGAGCTGGAGCAGGGCTGCTCCTTGGGATGAGGGCAGGAGGGTGGGTTGTGCCTGGCTGCTGTGAGAGGCCCTCGTTCTGCCACCACATCTTCCCTCCTGCACACCCGTTCCTGACCTCAGTGTCTGGGAACGCTCCAGCCAGGCACTGAGCAGCAGCTCCAGCCCTGTGAGGGGCTGAGAGGGCTCAGGACATGTTCCCATATTCCCTGGTGGGTACACATCCTATCCATGCCCCAACACTCCCACTGCAGCTGGGGCAGAGACCTTGCACACATCTGGTTCGTGTCCTGCTGTCACTCAGAGCTCAGCCTTTGGTCCATAATTGAATCAAACACTTCAAAACAAGCTTTGATCCCGTGGAAAAAGGCAATTCTGGCTGCCCCCATCATGGCACCTGTAAACAACTGGCAATCTGCCCACCTCCTAATTTTAGTAACTAATTACCTTTCGTTATCTTGCATCAGGCCAGTAGCCAGCACGTCACTGAGTGATTAATACAGTTCACACAGCAACCTGAAGCTGCATCCTTCATTCACCACCAGAGTTATCCTGTTTGCCCTCTTGTTGTTTACCTTAACAAAGCAGTGAGAAAGGCAGGAAGCACAAGGAATCTGTATTTGCTGTTGGATGAGCAGCTGGGAAGGCGAAGGGGTGATAGGGCTGGGCCAGGATCTTCTGGAGGCAGGAGAAGTGGCTTCGAGGAATTTGTAATCAAGATTTAATACAGAAGCCTCTAATGGGCTTGTAAATCCTCCGCTCCTCTGCATGACCAGTGCAGCCTGTGGCCTGCTGACAACTTGCAGAAGGGATTTTAAACCAAAAGGTCTTGAACCACAGCAAGACAGAAGGAGGAATTTCTCTTCAATTGCTTTCCACTGGTTTTTTTCCCCCATATCTTCTCCCACGAGGCTGGGCAGGACCGACTTCCACCCCATCCCATCGCTCAGCCATCGGCTCCTGCACGTGGCTGGTCACGGGACTGTGCACTGAGCCAATAAATTAAATCGTGGTGGCTTCATCGATATCAATTTTGATGATACTAAAAAGAGCTTGACCAGAGGCACCAACCCTGCTCTCAGAATTAAAACAGACCATTTTTTCACCCCTGAAACTGTCCCGTTCCATCAGCCCATGACAGGAGCGTCCCTCAGTCACCTTGGGATAATGGGTGTGTGGGAGTTGGGGAGCTGGGTGGGCTTGGTAGGAGGAAACAGTGGGTGAGTGGTCTGGGGCAGGTGGGCGGCTGAGGGGGGCAGGAAAGCAGGTTTGGGGTGTTTGGGGCTCAAGCCTGCCGAGGACTCAGTCCCATCCTCACCCCGGCTCCTCCCAGCAGCAAGGGCAGGCGAGCACTTACGATAATGAGGTATTCAGCACTGACACCTTTTAATTCCCCAAATGATTAACTTGCAGCAGATTAGAGCTGGGATGGCTATTTAATTACCAGACACGTCAAGCTTGCTTATGAGTCATTAAAAAAACCCACCCTAATGATTGACTTGTTAATACGGAAGAAATCAATTAGATTTTCTCTTTTTTTTATTCCTCCTCTGAAGTTTTTGGATCCAGCCGAAAGGATGGAGGAAGAAAGGATGCTGGGATTCAGCAGAGCTTTATTTCTTTACAGAGGAGGTTGCAGAAGCAGCTTGAGGCAAGGATTTGGAGGGGTTTTGGGAGGCGGGGACTGAGCCCTGTCCCAGGATGCAGAGGAGGATGTGAGCAACCCCTTGACACCAGGTTGGTTGTGTGGCAGAAAAGCTGCCCTGTCCCCCCTCGATCCCCTCATTCTCTCCTCCAGGGCCAAGATCCAGATGTTCCAAAGCCCTTTACCCTGAACTGCCTGGCTCCCACTGTGGCTTTCCCAGAGAGCCTGGAAGTGTGGATGGGAGTGGGAAGGTGGGTACAGGGCGGCTGCCTTGGGGCTGGGGCAACTCCTCAGCTCAAAGCTAGGGGTGACCCTGGCGCTGCTGGGGGAAGTGGGTTATTGCTGGCAGTGGGGTTGCAGATGGATCCTGCAGGTGCTGAGTTAACGAGGCATCCAGGGAAAACTTGGGCAGGAAAGGCTGGACCTGAGCAGGAGTTGTCTGCTCAGGGAGCAGCTGGTGAAGTTCAAGGGCGAAGAGGATTTGGCAGGATTTGGGAGCTGCAGCCAGTGCGGCCCAGAGAGCCCCGAGCTCAGCAGGGTCAGGGCCGGGGAGGTCTAAAGATCTTCCGTGCACCACGGTCGGTGTCAGGACACGGGAGAACCGCCTCGACCCTGCTGCTCCCTGGGGAAAGCCCACGAGGGGTTAAATGCCTTTCTTACACACAATTATGTATTGCTGTCTTCGGAGTCTGACTTAATGCACAGAAACTCTGATTGCTCAAGTCGTAGATTGCCTCTTGACATTAATTACTATGTAAATCCAGCAGATTAACATTGTCAGATGATGAGTGGCATGTCTCACTCGCAGTCAGTCTCCCAGGAGCATCACGGTTGCAGAAGTTGCCATAGCGATTTTTTCCTCTCAGAAAAAAAAAAGATAATAGAATAAACTCAAAACAAGCCAACACTTCCCTATGCTCCCACCAGGCGCTGCTGCTCTCCCTGCTGATCCCAGGGCCTGAGTTGGACCCTGTTGAGGCAGGAGGTGAAGTTGCATTTTGACCCATCAGTGGGTTTAATGCTTTTCAAGTGCCTGTCTGGCTCCTCTTAGCGCTTCGTGCCTAAATGGCCGTGATGGAGGGCTTATCCCTGCTCCACAGGAGCTGCCTGGCTCCTGCTGCCCCAGCTTTGGTCATCCTGTGCTCTTCAGGCACTGCTGGGCACAGTCCTGGCGGGCAATGTGGTTCTTTTGGTGGAACAGAAAGCCCCTCTGGGTCTGCTTGAGGAGGAGATTTGATGTTGTTATCCCAGTCTCTGAAGCCAAACAGTGAAAAGAAAAGGGAAAAAAACCCTCATTTTTCACTCAAGATTAAAAATGCATGAGCAGAACGAGCAGGGCTGCTCACCAAGGAGTCAGGGGCTTTGAAGGTGAGCTGAAAGCTCACTCCATAAATTGATAAACTGCCTCAGATCTCTGGTCAGGAGAGCTCAGGCTTCAAACCTCGCCGAGTCCGGGGGTGCTTTGGACTGGCCCCCCAGCCCTGCACCCTGGTTCGTGTCAGCCCCGGCACTGCCAGGCGGGTGCCTGAGATGCTGCTGGGGCTGCTCTGGTCCAAGATGTCCTTGCCAGGGCCCTCCCGCAGGTCACCCAGCTCCCAGGGACTGAAACAGGGGTCCCCCAGACCCCCCCAAATCCCGCTCCTCCCCCAGCACTGAGGCTTGGGATCAGCCTCCGCTCGCCGGGGACAGACCGCGGGTCTGGGTGGGCTCTGCAGCACCCGTCACCTCCGTGTGCCCTGAGGCACGGTGCACGACAGAGGTTGTTTATCGGCTTTGAAAGGCAAGAATATGTTTCTCATCCATGTCATACTTCTAAAAATACCAGACGTGTTGCCCCGACTCTCCTCTCGTGCGCTAATGACAGCCGAGGAGCGACGTCTGTATCATAATGGATGAGAAACAAGTGCCTCTGTACCCGGGAGAAGGCTGATTATTTTACTGGCAAGATACATTAAAAAATGCCTTGTGACACAAAGTAACATTAATGTCAGCAAGCGGCAGCGCGGCGCCTCCGGGGAGCCCCGCTCCTGTCACCCTGATTAAATTAGCGCGTTCCCCGCATCCAGCCGGCCATCAATATTCATGTCGGGGTGTGCCCGAGCCACGGCTGCTGCTGCCTGCCTGACGGCCCGGAGGAGACGAAGCAGCCTCAGCCGCGGGATTCGGCAGCGGATCCGGGGGTGGTTGCCCTCCAGGCAGTGCCGGAGCATCCCCCTCTGTAGCCCCACGCCTAAAGAGGGGCAGGGATGCTGCCAGAGCACACCCTGGAGTGATGCTCCACAGGGAATTCCTGCTCTGTCCGTGGGATCTTCCCTCAACAAAAGACAGTTTTCAGGAACTGGAATGAAAACATGCCAAACCCCCTGGGTTTGGCTCGGTGTGTCTGGCTTCCAGAAGCCCCAGCCCATGGGAATTCACAGGGGCTCCTGGCTGGAATGCCCCTGCCTGGAGCTGCTGCCCGGATCTCCTGCCTCTCCTCAGAAGGTAATTATGCTCTACTGGGCTCTGCAAAATTCATGGCTATAAATGTCTCCACGCGAGGAAGGCGCTGTAACTCATGAAGAACCAAATGCCAAAATGCCACCGAGGAAAGGCCAGAAAGAGCTTTAATTGCCCCAATGAATCAGTGTCATCCCAGGCTTCCAAGACATCACCACCTCGCCCGCTGCACATCAGCCCTGTTGGCAGCCTGGGCTGGGGATGTGTTTCCAAAAGTGGGGATGTGTTTCCAAAAGTGTTGCCAAACAGGCAGCTGTGGATCCTCCTCCCAACTCCCACCTCTTTGAGTGCAGCCCCAGTCCTGAGTCCTGGCTCCCCAGTTTGCCCCTATAACTTCTCCTGGACCCAAGAGCAGGATCTCCATATCTCCAGGAAGGAAAAAGAAGGATGAGCAGGGCCTGGGGAGCTGCAGGTACAGCACCGGCATTGCTGGCTGCGGGGTGTGCTGCTGATGTGGGATAACTATTCCATAACTTCAGTTACCTGCAGCGGGGTGGTAACGAGTGAGAACAGGCTCAGGGGGGTTTAAGGAGCTGTTTGGGGGCTGCCCTGAGCTGAGCTGTCTGAAAGGTGCCAGTCTGCTGGGTGAAGGAGCCTGGACTCGCTTTGTTTGCATGGCAGCTGACGCCCACCTGAAGCATTGCCTGTAGGACTGCAGACTGGTTTGGGTTGGAAGGGACCTTAAAGCCAATCTCATTCCACCCCCTGCCATGGGCCGGGACACCTTCCACTATCCCAGGTTGCTCCAAGCCCCGTCCAACCTGGCCCTGCGTGATGGGTCAGCCACAGCTTCTCTGGGCAACCTGTGCCAGGGCCCCACCACCCTCACAGGAAAGAGTTTTTTCCCAATATCTAGTCTAAACCTATTGTCCTTCAATTTAAAGCCGTATTTCAGGTGACCCCAGCTCCATCCTCAGTTCAGGGCTGACTTGCCGAGGGATCCAAGCACAGCAGCTGGCCCTGGCAGGTGCTGGCACTGCTCCTGCTGCCACTGCCCACAGCGTGGGGTCCTGTGGGCTCCCAGAGCCCAGCGGTCAGTGTAGTTAACAACCTTCTTAAAATTTAACTCCCTGGGAACTTGTTATTCCAGGATTCCAGCCATTAAGGGCTTGTTAATATTTATGAAATAATTAATAGATGCACCTCTGTTCTTTAATAACTCATGTAAAGTTGTGCTGGGGAAGGCGGTACCGGGCGTTCTGCTCAGAGCAGCTCAGAGCAGGAGGAGCCCTTAATTATGCATTAAACACACACAGATTTATTACACAAAGTTATGAAAAATAAAGGCATTTAATTTAAGAAATAACGAGGCAAGTTCTGCTACCTGGAGAGCCGTGTTAACGAGGCAACCGGCTGTGGAGCTCTGCTCCAAGGAAAAACATTTACAGGGGGCCCAGCCCTGTTGCGGTGAGGTCTTCATGCGGGAGATTCGGTGCTCACCAGGGCGGGCGCTGGGAAGGGCAGGCAGGGCCACCCCAGTGCCAGCCGTGCACATGTGGTGTGCATACACACACACAGGATGTTTTCTGAGAGCTTTCCCAGTGCCAGCTCCTCCCCACGAGCACAAGATGTTCCTTTTTGCTCCAGGGACCCCCGTGCAGGTGCCCCCCACGCGGGCTGAGGGTCTCTGGAGTGGCAGTGGTGGCAGCACACGCACAGACTGCTGCCCAGACAATGATCTATATTTTCAATTTTCCAAAAGATTATGTTTTCATCTTAAAAGATGTTGTCTCCTGCTTTTTGACCTGAATAAAGTGAAAGATAATAGAACCCAGATGAAATATATATCTACATTAATCTTACACAGCCTCGCGCTGCTTCCAGGTGCCGCGGCAGGAGCGGATCCAGTCGCAATCAGGTGCCCCCCTGGGTCTGAGTGATTCCCACTCTGATTTAACAGGATTAAGTGCTGCTGTGAGATGCAGCTGGTCCCAGTGCAGGGCACACAGCTTCCCCCAGGGAGGGTGGTAGAAAAACTCAGGGGTGCATTTTCCCCAAGAAACGTCCGTGGCAGGGGAGGTGTGTGACCCTGTCACCTCCAGACAGCAGAAGGTGACAGTGGGGTTGTCATGGAAGCTCTGCTCCAGGCTGGGCCACGCAGCTGCTGCTGGCTGGGAAGAATGGTGTTGTGCCCAGGGGGATGATCCTGTGCTGGGCAGGATGATGCTGTGATGAGGGGGATGATGCTGTACTGAGCAGGATGATGCTGTGCTGGGCAGGACGATCCTGTGCTGGGCAGGATGATGCTGTGATGAGGGGGATGATGCTGTACTGAGCAGGATGATGCTGTGCTGGGCAGGACGATCCTGTGCTGGGCAGGATGATGCTGTGCCCGGCAGGATGTTGCTGTGCTGAGCAGGATTATGCCATCTCAGCATTTGGACAGGTACTTTCACCCGGATTTTGGCAGCAGGGGTGGCTGCCGGGAGCTCTCAGGGGAGGCCCTGGCTGGGTTGGCCCTGAGCTGCCACTTCAGCCAGCAGAGAGCATTCACTTTGCTTTGTATCTCCTCAAGTTCCTCCTGCAATTTGCATTTCAAAGCCTCTCCTGTCCTGCCTGTGTCCCCAGACAGGCCTTGTGCAGCCGCAGGAGCTTGAGGCCGAGGTGAGGGGCACTCACAGCCCTCACAGGCACAAATCTGTGCCTGGGACAGGCTGGATCCCCCAAGCCAGATCCCAGAGCCAGGCATGGTGGGGGCTCCGGCTGTAGCAGGAGAGTACTGGGGGAAGGAGAGGGAGAAATTGGATTCAGAGGCAGCAAATGCAGCTCCCCAGAATGGATGTACATTTTCATTATACACTGAGTAATTGGTGGTAATACAAGAGATATGGGCAGTATCATTATAGACCAGGCTGTGCTGGAGATGGATTATCATCATCTGTCATTATCTGGGCTTCCTTGTGGCTGCTAAAATTGTAGAACATGATTTTAATAACCCTGGAAGGCAAGAATCATTTTTCTTTTGTCACTTAACAACTTGGCCTCATTCACTGATACCTTTAAATAAGAAGGGGGGATTAATTTCTAGCGGCATAAATGCAGACCTGGTTGTTTCCTCCTCTCTTCATTTGCAAAGGGGCCCCATCGATGCCTGACAGCTTTCAAGGAAATTGCAGATAATGGGGACAGGATGTCAGTGTGGAGTGGGGGGCACAGGATCACCCAGAGACAGGCGGTGGTGCTGACACAGTGCCCTCACCCTGTGCCCCCCAGGCAGGGCACTGATGGCACTGGGAACCACAGCCCGAGCCTCAGCGAGTCCTGGCCACTATCAGAGCCATCAGGGTGGTCCAGGCACCCCAACATTCAGTCCCATCTCGCAGGGCACAGACACGGCCGATTTCCAGGAGCCAGGGGAGCTGCGTCACTCCTGACCCCCCTGGACGCTGCCGGGCTCATTTGTGGGTGTTTCATTTGTCACTCCTCTTGGCCGTGGAAAAAGCCAGCAGCAGGAGAGGGACAAATCAAATTACAAGGCAGCTAATGAAAATAATGGGGAATAAAGCGCTTTTGGAGGCTGCTTGGTTGGATTCCTATTTCCCTGTGTCACTGGGTCTAAGCGGGGATGTTTATAACCTCACGAAGACGTTTCATTGCCTTTGTGATTAGCTCAATTGACCGTGCATTTTTTGCTCTCACAGATCTGAGCCCTCGGAAGAGGAGAAGTGCCAGCTCCAAGTCACGTTCCTGCCCCACAGCTCGAGCACCCGGAGCCCCCCTGTGCCTCCCAGAGCCCTGGCACTGGCAGCGTGTCCCAGAATGACATGGGTGGGGAAGGAAGGGGGTCTCCCTGGGCAGCACAGCCGAGATGGGGGGTTCATACAGCAGGAGCAAGGGGGGAGCAGTTGGGAGAGCTTTGCCCTCTTTCCATGCAATACCACTCCAGCCGTGAGCAGATGTCAGTGCCTGCCTGGGCTGGCGGCCCATACCTGCAGCTATTGACTCTGAGTAAATAATCCCCAGGTATCCTTTTCTCCTGATAAAAGCTGGGGTTTTTTCTATTATTGTCAGAGGTGTTTATTAGAGCAGAAAAATAATAGTGCTTTGCTTGCAGCCTGATTGCCGGGAAGTGTCGGGAGCGGCCACGCAGCCCCGGCAGCTGGGATCAGACTCACAAGTGCTGCCTGGCACCACGGGCACAGCGGGGTGAGGGGGTTTGGTGGGGGTGAGAAGGCCCTGCCCAGGTGGTTTGATGGGGGGCAGCATCAAAGGGAAATCTCTTTTCAGCAATGGCAGAGGGAGAAGATGCTCCACAAGTCTGAGCTCCAGAGTGACTCAGCAGAAAAGAGCCGGAATTTCCAGGAATATGAGGGGTGAGAGGCTGGTACAGGGCACGGCCAAAGGGCGTGGGGAGCTTCCTCTGCCACAGACACCTCTGCAACAGAGGCAGGAATTTAGGGACAGGCAAGTTCTAGGTGGTCCCATGGCAGATCTCTCCCTCTTGCCCATCCACCCTGTCGAACCACTCTGCCGAGCTGGAGCTGCAGCCCCTTGGCACCGCTTTGGCAGAGTAGAGATGAATTATGGCAGCACATCCTGACCCTCCTCCCCCTCCCCATGCCCATCAGGGCCTCCCCGGACCTGCCATGCAGAAATTAATCCTCCTGCCTCATTAACTGCAGGAATGTGTCGGGAGCTGTTCAAGGTCAGCCTCTAGGACCCCTGCCATCAATCCTCTCCAATTTGCAGCTGCCTCACTGGTGAGGAGCCGGCAGTGGCACAGCAGGGACAAGCACAGGGGACATCTCCAGTGTTTGGGTGACCAGAGCCTGCAGACACAGGAGGGTTCTGGATGGGCTTCTGTCCCAGGAGTGGCTCCATGCTAGCAGGCTGCCCATGTCCCCCTGTCCCCTGGTGATGCCATCCCGAGCCAAGGGTCCTCTCCTGACCACCTCTGCCCACCCACAGAGTGACTTGATGGGGAGCCCTCTGCTCCCTCCTCATTGCTGATGGCTGAGCAAGGGGGTTGTCTGAATTAATTGCATTGGGCACCAATTAACCAGCTCTCCTCACCCATTAGAGACTGCAGGAGCTTTTGCACTTAGATCTTGCATCTTACGTGACTGGCAATATTCTATTTTTTTAGGGAATGAAAAGAAGAAAGGGAAAATCCCTTTAGGGGAGCCGGGTTTTGCTGCCTGCGGAGCTGATACACACCAGGAATGTACTTTATTCTGCTTAATAGCAATGATCCGCCCAGCAGGGATGGAATCAGAAGCACTGGGAACAGAGAGTTAGCTGAGAGCTCCCGGGCACTGAATGTGGGGCTGCTGCCTGTGGACTGCAACCAGAGCTGCCCACAGTGTCTGGCCATGTCCACGGGCTGCTGCCCAGTGCCATCGGTCCCCATCCTACGCACTGCAACCAGGAAAAACCCCGCAGCTGCTTCCCCTTTCCACCTTCCCCCTTGCCTGATGGCCTCAGGCTTGGGAGGCTCTTATGTCACGAACTGGGAGCCACCACCCCACCACTCACCCCAAAACCTGCTTCGTGAGCATCCGCCCTCCCTCCGAACTGTGCTCCCCTTGCTGTCCTGCACCACGGCCTGTGTCACCACCTGCCTCTGCACCGTGGGACCCTCTGTCACTCAGCTGGCTCTCGCACCCCAGCAGCCCCCTCCCCACGCATCCTCCTGCCCCTCTGCCAGGCTGGCCGGGACCCACGGCTCAGGAGCTCTGCAGGGATGGCACCCTGCCCCCTGCCTCGTATTCCTGCCCCATCCCAGGGACGGGATCTGTGAGCTTGTGAGCGTGACTCAGAGCCGAAGGGGAACCGAGAGCGCTGTCGGGAGGCATGTCTGCTCCATCCCCGCTCGCAGGGGGGATGGCAATCTGCCCTGGCAGATTAGGCAGCCCGGAGCCTCCTGGGACGAGCCCTTTCCCTGCGGAGCATGGGCGAAGCCAGCCCGAGGGCAGGCGTGCGCTGGCGTGGGATGCAAGGTCCCCTCCCCACAGCGGATCCCACCCTGCGGCGGGGCCCCATGGGCTTGTCGGTGTCCAGCTGGGTGTTTGCAGCGCTGCGCCCTCGGTTCCCACGGAGATGCCCACGTCGCCATGGCTACCCACGGATATTCCTGCTCGGCTGGTAAACAGCCCGCACGGCACCAGCTTCCGTCCCGAACTACTGCGGGTTGCTACACCCCAGGGAAGTGTGGCGAGGGCAGCTCCCCCACCCGGGCAGGCAGTGGGCATCGGCCCCGTGCCCCAGCCCAGGGTGCTGAGCCCCTAGCCCACCCCTGCCAGCAGCCTGACCCATGACAAGCAGGGCAGATTTGGGGGAAAGTGCCTTTGCTTGGACTGTCGGGGCTGTGAGTTGGTGGTGAGAGCCCCAGGCCATCCCCTCCGGCCCGGCTCTGCAGGAAGCGACACCAGATCTCCCCAGGCTGGTCTCCCACCACACCAAGACCCTCTGCTCCCAGGGGGCTGCTCTGGCCCCCCAGATTTTGGCAGCGTGGGGCTATGTGAGCACTGTAGTGTGCCATGGAGGTGAAACACCGCCCCAAGCACAGAGTAAACAGCTCTTTGCACAACAGCCGCCGTGGTTGCGAAGGCTGTGAGTGTGTGGAGGGTTGAGCAACCCTCTGTTTACCCCCTATGCCAGCCCCATCCCACCAGACATGGGATTCCCCGCCGGGGTTGTGCTCCAGCCTGGCACAGGTGGGCACAGCAGCTCAGCACTGGCCCGGGCAAGGAGCTGTTGAAATAACACAGGTTAATGGTCAGTACTGGGAGATACTGGTGGGAACATCATGTCGTGGGCTGCCCTCGGGCATCTTGCGGGCTGCTCACCCTGGGGCAAGCTGGGCTATGTGGACTTGGACACAGACACAGGCTCGGGGATGTGAGCTGCTCCCACGTGGCATCACACTGCGCTGGCAGCCACAGCTGGGTTTGCCTCCTGCCCCTTGAGTTACTCATTCCCTGGTCCATGGCCTCCTGCCACATTCCGCAGCCCACGTTCTTCTGCCGTGACCCCGAGCCCGGCCCGGTGGCCCCAGGGCAGCTGCAGTGAGGAACTGCCCATGCCACATCCCGGCTGTGCCAAGTCCAGCCGCTGGAGCGGGCAGGGTGGAGGCCAGGCACTGCTCGGGTGTCTGTGTTCCCTGGGTTTTCCTGCCTGCGGAGAGCGAGGGGGTCGCAGACTTCAGGGAAGTGTTTTGCAATCACCTTCTTCAGAGCGTCACAGCAACTAACGGCCCTGGTTTTGAGGAACTAACGGGGAAAGCAGCATGTTAGCAAACAGGCTGAGCACGGCCAGCCGCCGGCAGCCGGAGCCCCGCGCTTGGAGCGGGCGGCGAGCGGCAGCCGGACACACCGGACACAGAGCAGAGGCAGGGATGGAGGCGAGGTAGGGATGGAGGTGAGGTAGGGGTGGGTGCGTGGTGCTCAGCTCCCACTGAGCAGCACCTGGTCCGTGGCTGCTCTACCCGGTCCCCTGCCTGGGACAGCCGCACGAGCCGAGTGCTCGGGGGTGGCTGCTGTCCCACTTCCCACACTCGAGTGTTTTGTCTCCCTCTGAATGTTGGCTTGTGGGGTGAGGAGCTGTGGGCACCCGGAGCTGGGCACAGTGTGGGCAGCCCCTCCTGGGCCACGAACGTGTCTGAGACCCATCCGAGGCAGAGGGTCCGAGCAGGGGCAGAGGCAGCCACCGCTCCCAGGAACGTTCCCAGCGGCAGGCAGGGGATGCAGCTGACGGGGGCAGCCGGTGGGGGCGTGGGCAGGACCCCGTAGCTCCGGCCAGTCCCGCTCTGCTGCTGTCGGTCATTCGCTTCCCTCTCCCAGCTTATCGCCCTCCGCCGCCCCAGCGCTCACCCGCCCTCAAACCGCAAATCTCTGCCCGGCAGCGGCTGGAGATAGTGGAGATAAAATCGGCCCGTGCCTGCGGCCGGGCACAGGGTGCTGTGCCCGGGATGGGGTGCGGGGCCGGGACGGTGGCGGCGGTGTGGAGGGACCCGCGTTCCGGGGTCTTTTCCCTGCGCTTCCCACGCCGGCGGCTGTGGCAGCGCGGGCGCCGAGCCGGGGGCGGAGGTGCCAGAAGGGCTGCGGGAAGGGCTGACGCTGACAGCGAAAGGACATTCTGCTCCAGGAAGCGCCGGTGACAATGAAACCTGGCTCTTTCAGCCCACCTCGTCCCCAGCCCTTGCCGACCCCCAGGATAAGCCGCTTTCTCCGTTCCAGGTGATGCCAAAGCCACGGAGGAGACCATGGCCAGGCATGATGCTGGGACACCCTTCCTGCTGCAGCTCTCCCTGCTCCTGCTGCTCCACCCGGGCGGTGAGTGCGGTCCGTCCTGTCCTATCCCACGGCCACACCATCCCCAGCACCCTGCGCCCCTCCCGGGCTGGCCGGGGCCACGGGGCAGGCAGGAACGGTGCAGGAACGGTGCAGTGTCACTGAGGATGGGGCCTGGCACGTGCCGGTGGCTTGCCCAACGCTCGGCTCTTCCTCTCCAGGGTTGGGGGGGCCCGTCTAAGGGAAGAGGTTGGCCCCTATGTCCTGCCTGGGCACTGAGGAGCTAAGAAGGCTTTGTCACAGCTGTGCCCAGGATGTGACATGCTTTTCCTGCCTGCAGGGACACTGGGCTGCGCCTCGGTGGCTGTGGGCTCGCCCATTGTGCCCCTGGGCTCGGCTGTCACGGCGTCCTGCACCATCCAGAGAGAGCTCTGCCGCGGCTTGGAGCAGGGGAAGGTCCGGATCAGCTGGATGCTGGACAACAAGCTTGTGGCTGGGAGCCAGCGCCAGGGTCCAGGGGGCACGGAGGTGTCCAACCTCACCCTGCCCCGGTTCAACCACACGCAGGCCAGGCTGTGGTGCTGTGTGGAGTGGAATGGGACCAAGCAGCGCGTCGGCATGGCTGAGATCAGGGCGGGCTGTAAGTCTGCTGCCACTACGGGTCATCCTCCTCCCCAGCCACGACGGGTACTTGCTCAGG
This sequence comes from Cnemophilus loriae, assembly GCA_013397755.1. Lineage (NCBI taxonomy): Eukaryota > Metazoa > Chordata > Aves > Passeriformes > Corvidae > Cnemophilus > Cnemophilus loriae. The sequence continues at coordinate 2,196,439 of VZTF01007421.1, forward strand.
CTCTTTCACGGCTGTTCTCCCCCAGACCCTCCTGCAAAGCCCCTGAACCTCAGCTGCATCCTGAACCTCGGTGACTACGGGCTGACGTGCCAGTGGGAGCAGGGAACCGACAGCCACCTCCCCACCAGCATCGTGCTGAAGTGCGCCGGGTAAGTCCCGGGACCACGGTCCCTTGCCAAACCCCATAGCAAGCCTCGTGCTCTGCCCAGAGGGACCCCGAGCCCACTGCTCTGGCTGCCGCAGGAGCAGAGCCCAGGCGGTGACGGGCTGCACCCCGCAAGGCGGGCACAGCCACTGCACGGTGCCACGCCGGCTGCTCCAGCTGTACCGGCAAATGGAGATCTGGGTGTCTGCCACCAACGCCCTGGGCACGGCCGAGTCAGAGCATCTCTCCATCGACCCCATGGACGTGGGTGAGTGACGGCGCAGAGGTCAGGGGCCAGGGAAGCTCGTCAGCGGTGACAGGGGTATTAAAGTGACATTAAAGCACGCCGGGCCTTGAGGTCACATTTTACGGGCAGGTTCCGTGATGAATGTCCTGCCGGGATGAATCGGTGCCAGCGCCACATTACAGAGCGAGCAGCGCGTGCGGCGGGTTATGAGCTGCCAGTTGACCCGCTGCACTCCACAGCTCCTCCAGCAATTGATTACCCATTTATTCAGCAGGTCTATTAATAATGGATCCAGTGCCTATAAACTATTTATAGAAGGAGCCTTCCCAGATGGAGAGACTTATCCTCCCTGATCTGGGGCCGGGGAAGGGCTGCCCAGGAAGCAGCTGAGCCCTCCCATGGCTGTGCCACACTCTCACCCCACAGGTGGGGTGTTCCAGACACCAGGCTCCATGGAATCTGTTTTCTCTGCATAGGCATTAATGCAGAGCAGTGCCAGTGTTGAGCTCACAAGCATCACTCCATCCCAAGCAGGGGCACACACCGGCTCCTGTCCCTTGCCACCAGCCATTCTGCTAAATGTTTTGGGGTGGTTTCCCCCCATTTCTTGATGCAGCACCCTGGCTGCAGCTCCCGGCATTAACAACAGGCACATGTGATGTCGCGGCTCTGGGCACTGCCCACCACACACCTCTCCAACTCTCCCCTGCTCTTCCTACAGCCAAGCTGGACCCCCCAACCCTGCAGAGCATCCAGTCCATCCCCTTCCAGACCGACTGCATCGCCCTGGCCTGGGATGTGGCACGGGGCACAGAGCACATGGAGCTGCAGTGTGAGCTGCGCTACCGGGCACCCGAGGACCCTGCCTGGGCCCTGGTGAGTGCTGCAGGGGCCGTGGGACCGGGCAGGGGCCAGGACCCTCCCTCTGCTCCAAGCAGCGAGAGCGGCAGGGTGCCCACATGGGAGTGGGACGGCAAGGTGTCCCCCCGTGCCCACGCCAGGGCCAGCCCCTGCCCAAGGCAGGAGCCAGCACAGCCCTCGTTCCGGCTGCCACCAGGTCACCGGCATCATGGGCCGGGCCGGCACGGCGCAGCGCTGCGGCTTCCTCTTCGGCACACAGTACCACTTCCAGATGCGGTGCCGGCGCAGCTCAGCATCGGCACTGGCCTACTGGAGCGAGTGGAGCCCGGGCAGGAACTACACCACCCACGAGAAAGGTGAGTGTGAGTCACCGAGGGGGTCCCCTCTGCCCGAGCAGGCGGCACAGTGCTGGGGGCACACGGGACACAGCCACACTGGCCCCTCTCAGCATCTCCCATTCCCCCTCCCGTTGCAGCCCCCACAGGGAAGCTGGACGCGTGGTGGGGGGCTCAGCCGGCCGGGCCAGGGGAGCGGCTGGAGGTGCAGCTGCGCTGGAAGGTGAGCAGGGATGGGCAGGGGACGCGGGAGCTGCCGGGGCGTTGCCCTGGGGCCTGAGATCCCCGCAGGGACTGACGTCCACACGCCCTGCCCGCACCCAGGCCCCACGGCAGCGGGAGGCCAACGGGCGAGTGCTGGGCTACCGCGTCACCCTGAGCCCCCGGAGGAGGGGCAGGGACCCCCCCACCATCTGCAACACCACCCACACCCAGTGCAACTTCTCGGTGCCCGTGGCGACCAGGAGGGTCTATCTCTCAGCCTACAACGCCGCTGGCGAGTCGGCACCGACCGAGGTCATCCTCCTGGAGAGGAAAGGTGAGGGCAGTGCCCGAAACCTCTGCGTGTCCCCCAGGGCTCTGCTCCCCCTGAGCAGGCTGTCATGGGGTGCACAGCCAGGGCAAGGACAGGGCAGACTCCAAACCGGGGCGCACAGGGGCTGATGTGGGAGAGGTGCTCCCCTCTTCCACCATCCTGGCTGCTTGTCCCGTGCAGGTCAGCCCCTGGCCGGGCTTCGGGCCGTGCCCGGGGGCGAGCACAGCCTCTGGGTGCACTGGGAGGCACCGCTGGCCCCAGTGACCGCCTACGTGCTGGAGTGGCAGCGGGTGACAGCAGAGCCCGGGCACTGCAGCACGTGCTGGCAGATGGAGCGTGACGGGGCAGCCACCACAGCCCTTATCCAGGGTAAGTGGGGGCTGCCGGGGGGCCCTGACCTCCTGGTCAGCTGTCCCAGGGGGCCGGCACCCATCCTGACCAAACCAGGACCGAGCCCTGCCCCCAGCCCACTCCCCACCCTCCCTCCTTCCTCTGGATCCACCCCCAGGGTAGGTGGGCTGGTGCCGTGGGGCAGCGGCAGCTGGGCGGTCTCAGCAGCCGGTGCCCTGAACTCCCGGCCTCCTCTGCTCTCCGTTGTAGATGGCATCGAGCCCTTCCAGCGGTACAACATCTCACTGTACCCCCTCTACGAGGGCACTGTCGGCGTGCCCATCCACACCACAGCCTACTCCCAGCAGAAGGGTACGTGGGAAGGGTGCCCCACCACCAGGACTTTGCCCTTCCAAAAGGAGGAACGACCTCTCCCCCACGTACTCCTAATCCAGGGGCTCACAGAGCTCAGCTTGGGGGGCTGGATTTGTCTCATCTCTGAATGTACTCTCAGCTCCCCTATAGCATGGGCAGGTCCTGATGCCCACACCTCGGGAGTGGGACCACCCCCACCAGTTCCCACCCGAGGCAGTGGCTCTGCTCAGAACTTTGTCCCCCTTGTCCTGCTCTTTCCAGCACCATCCCATGCCCCAAAGCTTCACCTGAGGAGAATCAGCAAGTCAGAGGCCGAGATGTGCTGGGAGCCTCTGCCAGTGGAGATGCAGAATGGCTTCATCACCAGCTACACCATCTTCTGGGCTAACAGCATCGCCGACGTGGCCAGTGAGTGTTGCCCGCAGCACCGCTGACCTTGCCCTCTGTCCCATCTCGCCGTGCTGGGTGGGGATATCAGCAGACCCTGTGTCCTTCTCAGAGAGGGGCAGGGAGTTGTAAGGGTCTCTCACAGGGCCCCCTGCCAGCAGAGACCTGAGGGGCTGTGCAGGTGTGGGGGATTCCACCACACCAAGAGCCCCACGTGTCCCCAGGTGCCACCGTGAATCCTTCCCTCAGCTCCTTTGTCATCCGGGGGCTGAAGCCATCGACCCTGTACAAGGTGCACATCATGGCATCCACGGCCGCCGGCGGCACCAACGGCACCAGCCTGACCCTGGTGACCACAGTGCTGGGTGAGGGCTGCAGCCACAGGGCCGGGGGGGCAGTGGGAGGGGACCTGCAGCCCCCGCTCCTGCCCCGGCCTCATGGCACGGCACGGCGGTGCCCACTGCGGTTCCCTGTGACCCTGTCCTGCTTCCCAGATGACACCGAGATCCAGTTCCTCTTCCTGACCCTGGGGCTGGTCTTTGTCCTGCTCATGGTGTTGCTCATCTGCATCCAGAAGAACGAGCGGTGAGTCCCAGAGCCCCGGCCCAGGCTGGTGGGACAGGGTGGCCTTGCGGAGTGCTGGCACCCCGCCGGGAGCTTGGCGGGAGCCAGTCCAGCACTGAGGCCACCCATTCCAGCCCACCTCGCTGAGTCCCCTCATCCCGTGGTCCCTAGGATGAAGGAGCAGCTCTGGCCCAGTGTCCCCGACCCCGCCAACAGCAGCCTGGGCAAGTGGGTGCCGGCAGCGGTGCCGCAGGTGAGCCGGGCGGCTGCTCCGCGGCGCCCCAGTCCCCACCCAGCACATGGCCCCAGTGAGGGACAGCAGGGGCAGATGGCACCGGCTGTGACCTCCCGCTGGTCCCCAGGAGCCGCTCCAGGTCCTCGCCGCGAGGGAGCCCGGCCCGGCCGCCATCTCCACGGTCACTGTGCTGGAAGGGGAACCGGGCAAGCAGCCGGGGAAGGAACACCCCGCCCTGGCCTCCGCCGTCCTCCCGGCGCTGCCCCGGCCCTACGTGCGGCAGGAGGGTCCCGGCGAGCCCGTGCAGTACGCGCGGGTGGGGGTCGCGGGGTACCGGGGGCAGCGGCTGCTCCCCGAGCCTGCTCCCCGGTTCTACGAGAACCTGCGGGGCCGCGGGGACGGCGGCGGCGCGGGGGACTGGGGGTTCCTCGAGGAGCCCCCCGCCACCTTCCCGCTGCTGCAGGGGCTCCGCATCGGCGGCGCCGAGGAGCTGCACGAGTGCCGGGCGGACTAGCGCGGGACGGAGCCGGGCAGCGACACCGGCTCCGCCAGCGGCAGCCCNGACGGGGACGGGGACGGGGACGGGATGGGGACAGGAAGGGGACCAGGGCCGGGACTGGACCAGGACGGGGATGGGACCGAGACGGGGATGGAAATGGGGANCCCCGGGGCGCTGCCCGGCTCCGCCCCGCTCTGTGTGTGTGTCCCCTCCCGACCGTCTCTCTCCGAAATAAACGGGGACGTGCTGAGAACAACCCGGGAGCCTCTGCGGGACGGGGACGGGGACGGGGACGGGGACGGGATGGGGACAGGAAGGGGACCAGGGCCGGGACTGGACCAGGACGGGGATGGGACCGAGACGGGGATGGAAATGGGGATAGGGACGGGACCGGGAAGG
>VZTF01007421.1:2209615-2219833 GCA_013397755.1 Cnemophilus loriae
GGTGTCGGCGTCCCCGGGCAGGGCTCTGCCCCCGGTAGCGGCTGCTCCGGCCGGCGGTGCCGGTTCCCGGGATGCCGCACAGGGACGCGCTGTGCTGTCACCGGAGGATGCTGCAGACTAACGGCGCCGGTGCCGGTCTGGGCCGGGAGCTTCCTTGCCCCGATTTCAGGGCTCCATGGCAGTAATTACCACAGTAATTATCGCAGTGATCAACCCGCAGTGTTTTGCGGTCTCCGCTTGGAAGCGCAGCCCGGTGCGTTGATGAGCTCGGTGAAGTTCCTGTGGTAAGAACAGCCCGAAGGTGTTGCTGAGTCTGGTTTGGGAGGTTCTCCCACAGAAGGAGACATTGGAGTCCGTGTCGGTGTTTCTGTGCTCAATTCGGGGGTTAAAGCTTCGGAAATGCACTTTTTTTGGACTCAAAATAACTCAGGATTTGGTTATGTCAGCCCAGGTCCTGGACTGTTTGGGGCAGACCAGGCTGCTTTGCAATGGGAAGGAGTTTCCAGCAATAAATCTGTAAATCTTGTGCAGACGCAGCACGTGCAATTGTGCGAAATTCAAATACCGACACGGCTCCCGAAACCCTGGTCTGGCTTTTGTACAATCTAATTTGGCCGAAATCCTCCTAGAAACAGAGCCTCGTGCCTTCACATGGGGCATGAAACTCCAGCTCACAGCCAAGCACCTCTGGATTTACCACTTCCAATTACCCCAGCTTTGCTTTACGAGTCCTTGCACCTCTCTGTCAGGGGGTGGGGAATGTGCCTGGGGAAGCTCTGTGGTGTTTTAATAAAAAATCAACTTGAAACGAGCTTGGTATTGTTATCCCTTCTGCCTGTCCTTTATGAAGTGCTAAATAACAAAGGGTTCACTGTGTAATTATTGCGTTGTTTGTGAGGGGGCAGTTTGTAATTATTCATGTGTGTCCTGATGAGGCAATGATCTGACAGGAGTTTACTGCTGTTCATACAGGGACAGGTTGAGGATTTCAGCTAAATTAAATCTTGGTGCAGTATCTCAGCAGGAGAATTGGACTGTTTTAGTTTGTCCACACATGGATTTTTCTTTTCTTCCGAAAAATTGTGTGTTAACTTCACCGAGATGTGGTTCATCCACACTGAGGTGTTTTGTTGATGCTTAAAGCTGTTCACTCAAATACTGGTTACTTGTGAGTGCAAAATACAGCTGAAAACTACCCAAGCTCAGTGCAAAGGGTAAAATTCAATGTGCACTGGAGCAGCAGGATTTTATCCAAGGGGAGGGTGAGGTTCTCATTCAGTGCTGAACGCTGATGAGAAGAGACAAAATCCATTAGTTACCCCTTTTTTTTTTTTTCTAGTTTATTTCTTTTTATTTATTTCCTTCTCCTTGCAACTCTTGTTCTTACATCTTGAACTGCTGTTTTGTTTTATATGCTTCGTGTAGATGAATGGACAGATGTGGACAGGAAACGAGGTACAGTAACTGCTGGCTGCATGCACCAGTCCAAGCCCACGTGCACACCTGGGGCTCATCGTGCCTGAACACCTGAGGCTGTTCCTGCAGCCTTCAGTCAGTGTCACAAATGAGCAATAATGCTCACCTGGTCCTTAAATGCACTTTTGACCGTGAATCAGTGAAAAACCAGACCATATCTCGAAATCATATGGCTTCAAAAATCAGCTGTTAATTTAACCAAGACTAGAAATGCATCAAAACTTTTTACCCCTGTGGTCTTGCCTGCAAAAATGGTATTTGTGTTTCTTTACCATTGTTTTCATGCAAGCATGTAATTGTGTGAGCATTGTGCAGGTCGTTCTTCTGCTTAAATGCAGGAATATTGGGTATATTCCACTTTTCTAAGGTTTTATCGAATTCATTGCTCAGGGTTTGGACAGGTGAACTCCAGGGATGATCGAAGGCATTCCCATCCCAGCTGCTTTACCCACCTGTGCTGGTGGTCACACGTGGCAGGGTGATCCCAAAGGAGCAGGTGCCCACACCTCAGCCCAGCTCGTCCTGACCGGGGTGATCCTGAGGGTGGGACCGAGCCCCCGGGGGTTGCAGGGGAGCAGCCCAGGTGTGAACGTGTTTCCCTCTGGAATCTGCCCTGCAGCAGGAGCCTCCAGCAAGGGCTGTGCTGAGGAATGAGGAAATGAATCTCTTGAATCTCAGGATTTTGCTCGGTGAGCACGAGCAGAACTTGCAGGGTCCTTCTGAGCAGCCCTTTTTTAAGAGGGATCAAGGTTATCATTCGTGTTTTGCAGCATAAGCATCATTGGTGGGTTTTAATATTTACTGATGGTAAATGCTGATGCCATGGAGTTTGCCCGAGCTTTTTTCTTACCATTCCATCCTGTTTCCAAGCACACCCTTTTCCCAGCCTTTAACATCTCAGAAGTCCAGGAACAGATTCCACCCCGTCCAAAACAACGAGGAGCTGCCCAGAGCTGTGAGCTAGCGAGACAGGGGTGGCTCAGGGGCAGGTCCCGGGCTGACCCATCAGTTCTGCTGTGAGAGAGAACACTTTGCCTGTGCTCAGTGCTCCGGGGGATCTCGGGAGGGCCCTGGAGTCACCACCTGGGGCTGTCACTGATGGAGCCGTGACGAGGTTCCCTGAGGAACGCAGGCTGCGACTGTGTGGAACTCAGAACGTTCCTTCTGCTGCCCCAAACGTCCTCTGGGAAGCACCAGCATCACCCAGGCGCAGCTCCAGCCTCATGTCACCCATCCCAGCCACGCGAGTGACACGTGCTGCCTGTCACCAGAGACCTGGCATGGGGAGGCCAAAGCCACCGTCACCCCCAGCTTGAGTCCTGCCCATCACACTGGCTGTACTGGTTTCCCTCCTCTCGTCCCAGTTGATGACCTCCCCTCTCTGCTCAGCTGCTTTTTCTGTGTTGCTTGTGCCATGTCCCTGGGCCGATGCTCCTGTGTCACCTGCCATGGCCACACTGGTGTGAGCAGCTCCCCAGGGCCCCCCTGAGACCTTTGCTGTGTCATTAGCAAACACGTGAGAGATTTATTATCAATTTGCCCTTTTGCCGTGATTTTTTTTTTTTTTTATGTCTTTCTCAGTTCTTTTTATAGCCCACACAAGAGGTTTTAATTTCGGAAGATAATTTATGTCTGTGGTTCACACAGACCTTCGATTCTGTTGAAAAATCAGTGTACTGGGAGGTGTCTGTCTCCTGGTGGTTTGGGTTTTTTGGGACTCTCCAATGACAGGAGAAGTCTTTGTGTGGGCAGCACACACAAGCAGCTTAAAAATATTTTCCTTGATAGCAGTATAAAGCAGAAGTTCTTATTTTTGTCATAATTGATTCCCTGCAAAATTAACTAGATACTAACATCTACTAGTACTAATATATTTTATTTTCTCCACGAAAAATAGGGGATTTCTGCCCGAGATTGCAAGCAGGAATTGTTTTATGGCCAGTTTATTTGAAAGGAAGGGAGGAAGGAAGGATTTTTTTCCCCATTTGTAATTAGGTGTATTCGTAATCCAGACTGCTCAGGAGCTGAGATGTGCCTGTGGTTTTGGGGTGTTTAAAGCAGCACTAGGGAGCCCTGTCAGGTTCAGGGCAGGGGCTGCTGAGGAACCTGTAACCAGCAGGTCTAGAGAGGAGAGAGAATCACCTCAGGAGGCCTCTGCCCTTGGGAACACAGCTCTCCCTGCCCAGGCTCCCTGCAGTCCCCAGGGAGTTAATCCTCTAGGAAGAGGTGAAGTGACAGGGAAATTCCCTTTGTTTTGCCTGTTGGTGTAGGACAGGTGTGAAAAGCCAGGTGTGTGACCCCCCAGGGAATCATTGGGGCAATAATTCAAACCACTGGTCACTACCACTCTCTGTATGTTCACTTTTTCTCCCTTTTCTTTTTTTTTTTTAATTATTTATTCTGAGATTTTTCTGATCCACAAGAATTGTTTGGCATTATGAGCTTTGTAACAGTCATCTGCTTAGGAAAATCCACACTTGTACAGTAATCTGTGACCTGATGTATTCATTTATCTTTTTTTTTTTTAATNTGAAAAGCCAGGTGTGTGACCCCCCAGGGAATCATTGGGGCAATAATTCAAACCACTGGTCACTACCACTCTCTGTATGTTTTCTTTTTCTTCTTTTTTTTTTTTTAATTATTTATTCTGAGATTTTTCTGATCCACAAGAATTGTCTGGCATTATGAGCTTTGTAACAGTCATCTGCTTAGGAAAATCCACACTTGTACAGTAATCTGTGACCTGATGTATTCATTTATCTTTTTTTTTTTTAATAGAGAAATAAATGTTTATTGCTGATAACTCTGTAGAGTGTATCAGAGAGATAATAAAAGTAGCAGATCCAGCACAAAAGCTCAGGTGCTGCATCTGCTCGAACCACTGCACAGTGTTTTCCATCTTGATTGCATTAAAAGCTCAGTAACCAGAGCACAGCCCTCACACTCAGCACTCCTGAGCTCTGAGAACTCCTCAGTAATGTAACAGTTCCATGGCTAAATTTACACATATAAAAATGAACCACAAGCAAGGCGGTTTGGAGTTCTGCATTTGAAACTCTAGGGCCTGCAGATGTTTCAGCTGTGAGAGCCCTGAATGGGTTGATATAGATCCCAGGGATATAAATGCTTTATTAAATACCTGCCAGTGTTAATCCTTGTGGAATAAAGATTACAGAGAGCCCTGCAGGAGCTCCTGTTGAGACGTTAAAAAATAGACTGATAGTGTCAGAGGGCGTCGAGGAACAGGCACAGCCAGGTAGCTGCAATCTGCAAAGATCTACCACAGTGCAAAGCAGTCTCCTTAGGAAGCAGAACTGCAGCTTTTTCAGATGATAACACATCAGAGCAGCCCATAAGCAACATTATTTAATAAAGTGCAAAGTGCCAACCGTAGCTGTAAAACCAGGGCAACAAAGCCAGCCTTGTTCCCACTGGGAAGCAGGGACTGCTGCCCTCAGCTCAGGTGGCATTTGTGCCCTGGGGGACATCAGCTGGCTCAGCCCAGGTGGGACTGAGGCAGTGCTGGATCCGGAGGTGCCGCTCCCCCTCTCCCGCTGTGCTCTGTCCCTGCGCTGCACAGGTAACCCCGGCAGCTGGGATGGAGCAGGAACACGCTGCTCTGGAGCAAACCACAGAGCCTCTTTGTCTTTGCAGTTATGAACGACATCATCAGCACCATGTTCAACAAAAAATTCATGGAGGAGCTGTTCAAACCCCAGGACCTCTACTCCAAGAAAGCGCTGCGCACCGTGTACGACCGGCTGGCTCACGCCTCCATCATGAGACTCAACCAGGCCAGCATGGACAAGGTAACACAGCCCTGCTGCCCTGCCTGCCTCTGCTGAACTCCTTTGGGTATGAAGAAATACTGCTGCCCTTCACCAGTTGCTGTTGCAATAATTAACCCGTGGCTTTACCATTTTGGAACAGCTTTTCCTTGTGGAAATGGTTCTCGGCCAAGAAAACCCGTGGTGGCATCAGCTGCTTCAGAACTGAGTGTTTCTGCTTGAACTGCTAAATCTTTGATTTGAACAAAGTTCACTAAGCATCCCTTAAGTTTATCAGGTGTTTTCTTCTGTATTAAAAATGCACACATCTGTGGGTGTGGGTAAATGTCTGTAGTTCTGTACTGACACTCACTGTCTAGCAGCTGCAGGTGTTGGAGTTATTGCTTGCAAACAGTGTATCCACAGCCAATTTAGGAAAAAATGGCAGGAACGGCATTACCAGAGAGCCTTCCACCCAGGTGCCAGGGCTGCTGAAATTCGTGGAATCAGTGAGGTTGGAAAAGCTCTCCAAGAGCGTCAAGCCCAGCCTGTGACCAATCCTCACCTTGTCACCCAGCCNCACTGAGGGCTGAGAACTGGACCCAGCACTCGAGGTGTGACCTCACCTGAGCATTGGAGACCCAGCAGGAGGCCTGGGGATGGGACTGCAGAGGTCTTGTTTTTTTAGGAAACGAAGCTGAGATGGTTCCTTGTGCCACAGGCTGGCCTGAGGGCCTGAACCCCTCTCTGCATCCCCGGGAGGTTTCCTCCGTGACAGGACCAACGTTCCCGTGTTCCTTTGCAGCTCTACGACCTCATGACCATGGCCTTCAAATACCAAGTGCTGCTGTGCCCTCGGCCCAGGGACATTCTGCTGGTCACGTTCAACCACCTGGATGCCATCAAGGATTTCATCTCCGACTCCCCTGGCATTCTGAACCAGGTGGATGAGACCTTCCGGCAGCTGATTGAAGTAAGAATCCTCAGAAAAAGGGTGGGACACACTGTGGTTTGATTTTATGGGTTTTTTTTACTTCTTTCGTCATCTTAGAGATGAATTACTACATTACTTGACTGTGAGTCAAGTGGTATTTTTCTACTGGCCCAGTTTAAATCAATATATTGCTTATTCAGCCCGATTTAAGTCTCCACTGATTTCAGCAGAAATTAAATCAGACTTTTAGTCACAGATAATAATTACTGATAATGACCAGCAGCCCCCTTAGAGCATCTCTGCTCCCCCTACAAGTGGATCAGAATATGCTGTATATACTGGGTATCAGAATATTCAGATGTTCCCTCTTTCCCTGGGTGGGACATGGAACACCTGTAAACCCTTGCATGATGATTTTCCTTTTCCAGACCTACAACTGTCTCTCTGATGGAGAATTCCAGCTCATCAGGCAAACACTCCTCATTTTCTTCCAGGACATGCACATCAGGGTAAGAGCCCAATCCAGCTAGGCAGGGAGAATGACAGGGAATTTGGGGCTGGAACGCAAAGGGATCTGCTTATAAACACTGCAGGTTTGGGTTTGTTACTTGTGCTTTTCAGTCATCTTGATGTGCTTGTAATTGCACTCAAATTTCACAAATTGAGCACATATACTGCAATAATGCTGAATAATTCTACAATATTATGAAACAAGGAATTTCTGCTAGTGTGATTTGCTGATTGATAAATCCATTTTTTTCCTTTTAGAAGAAACTCGATAGGAAACCTGAGCGTGCAGTCTTGATAGTCTCTAAACAAATTGATCACACACACGTGCACGAACAGGACGTGGTTTTCAATATAATTTTTTTAACATTAGATCAGTGTGCCCATCCTCTGGACCACAATTGCACATCACTGGCTTTGTAAATCCATCCCTGTACACACATCAAGAGCTCTGGGAAACCTTCCCCAGTGTGGGCAGAGAGGCTCGAGCTCGGATTCGAGGGAATTCGGATGGGAAGGGCCGTAGAGGATTTCCTCATGTTTGTGATGTCCTTTTGCAGGTCTCCATCTTCCTGAAGGATAAAGTGCAAAACTCGAACGGTCGCTTCGTGCTGCCGATCTCGGGGCCTGTCCCGTGGGGCACAGAGGTGCCAGGGCTCATCAGGTGAGCTGGTGCCCTGTGTGGGGCTGCTCAGGGAGGGGCATTTCGTGCCAGAGGACTCAGGAATCCAGCTCAAACTGCCATTCCTGTTGCATGGATAGCTGAACCTCCAGTAAATGCTATTTAAAGGGCAGGATTTGGGGCTAAGTCACCCAGCAATGAAATGCTGAGCTGCTTTTGGAGTTTTCTGTCCCAGTAAATTAGCTATTAGTAATTTATCCCATAACAGAGGCATTTACCAGTGGACAGAATAGAGTTTTATTCCCCTTGTTCAGAAAGCAGAGGAATTAGGTACTGAAAATCGAGACTGAAACTATTAAATATTTCAATAATGCCTTGTTTTTAAGGATATTCAATCACAAAGGAGTGGAAGTTAAAAGGGCTGAGTTCACCACTGCTGGGAATTACGTAACTCCACAAAGGGAAGGATCCTTTGAGCTTTATGGAGACAGAGTCCTCAAACTTGGAACAAATATGTAAGTAATTTTTGTTCTATGTAGAAACCTGAAGCAAATGCTAATGGATTGTTCAGAAGCACATCTTCAGCCTGGTGTGGTTTTGGCTTCTTTTGCTATTAATTATCAGGTTGACTTTGTTACAAGGTGCTGTCCTGTACCAGGACACGTGTGGACAGTGCATAAAGAGCTGCAGAAAACAGCAAAACTTTGATTTACGTCCACAGTGGAGATGAGGAAAGAGTGTTCTCACCCAGTGCTGCATCTTATGTGAAATGTGATTTACTGAACCACAGCCAAGAAATCCTCTCTGCTCTCCACGTTTGCCTTAATGTACATTCTTCCATCCAAAGAGATCTGTGTTCCTTCTCACAGCTTTGTCCCTCACACGCCTTCACGCCTCAGCATTGCACCACACTGAGCTGGAACTTCCCGTTGCAATTGTTCAGCCTGCAGAAAAATATCCTAAAATCCGGCATCCTGTGCTGCTCCCTCTGGTTACCTCGACCCAGGAGCAGCTGTTGTTCCCCGTGTGTTTTCCCCTCCAGGTACAGCGTGACCCGGCCAGTGGAGACACACATGTCAGGATCATCCAAAAACCCGGCATCCCAGGCGAAGGTCAGTGTTGGCCTGTTCCTATCACTGCTTAAACTGGCCAAATTCTTAGTCTGTAGAGATGGGATAAGTTCAGGGAAGCTTTTCTGTTGTTCTCAGAGCCTCATCCAATGCTCCCCAGCCCTCTGAAGCCAGGGAAGGGCACATTTTCCCAGAGAATCCACACACTTTTGCAAGGATGTGCTTGCTTCCATTTTAGCGTCCTCAGAAAACAGAAAGTTGGCTTTACAGATTTCTCATCTGTAAAGATTTCCCATCATTTTCTCGATTTAGCTGGCAAAAGTATCTTGTGCTGAGTCCATAAATTCAAGCAACCATTTCCAGCATCGAGCTGGTGATTACTGCACAATCCGTCCCAGGAACAGCAGGGAAATGTGTTTATATCCCTCTGAAGGACACGTATGGAATATCAGAAATATATGAAGGACATAAATGGAATATCAAAGCTCCTCGCAGCCCCGATCTCCCAGGTCATTGCCCAACGGGCCCATTGCTGTTTCCTGCAGGAGAACATAGTCCCCAACCCTCTTGCTAAAGAAGAGCTGAACTTTCTGGCCCGGCTGCTGGGAGGCTTGGACATCCAGAAACCCGCTGGTGGCGAGACGGGATTTCGGCTGAACTTGTTCACGAGCGACGAGGAGGAGGAGTACGCTGGAGTCCCTCTTGGTTTGGGTTTGGGGTGCCCGAGACCAAAGCTGGCCCTCAGCAGCTGTCAGGTCAGACCAGCACGTTGTTGTCCTGCTCCAGATGTCTCGTGTGATGCAGCCTTGCTCCCAGTGCCACTGGGACAGAGACATCCCTTCAGCCCTTTTAGCAGGATGTTTTCACCTGCTTTTAATCTCAGCTGCAGGAATATTCCTGCTCTTCTACACTTAACAAAAAAATCTAGGACAGGGAGAAGCCTCCAGACTGGGGTGAATACATTAACTTGCCAAGTAGGAACAGAGGCATTGTCCAGACTTCGTAGAATTCCAGAATGGTTTGGGTTGGAAGGGACTTTAAGGGTCCTCTAATTCCACCCTGCCATGGGAAGGGACATCTTCCACTAGACCAGGTTGCTTCAAGCCCCATCCAATCCGGCCCTGTGAGCATCCTCTGAGCATCATTTGTGCCTACAGGAGCCTCATGAAGTCTGATTTTTATCACTTCCTTGTACATCTTCATGGGATTAACCACTCTTCTCATGTTTTTAATCAAGACACGCTGCACAGACCAGACCAGAGGAGTTGTCCTACAAGGTTATCAACATTGAAGCCACTCAGGTACGTAACATGTTTCACATCGCTGGTTCTCACCATCCCTGCCTTGCTAAGGACCGTGCATCACCCAGAGTAGGGACTTAAAAATACATTTTTTTTTCCCGTTTCACTTAAGCTCATTACTAAATAATGGCCAATTTTCTGCCAAGACAGTGGAACTGGTGAATATTTACTAAGAAAACTTGAATCCTGACAAACACCAGAGCAAGTTTTTAGCCGACTTGGGTGCAGAAGGGGCACGTCCCAGTCCAGCCCCGTCCCGGCTGAGCGCGGTGTGTGTCCCGCAGGAGCCGGGGCGGCGGGCGGAGCTGTCCCGCATCCTGGGCGAGCTGGAGGTGGCGGAGCCGCGCCCGGGCAGCGCCGAGAAGGGCGAGGACCTGCTGGCGCTGATGGACGAGCTCTGACGAGCGGGACACGCGGACAGCAGGACACGGGGACATCGGGACATAGGGACACGAGGCCACCGCGCGGGGATGGAGCGCGCGGCGCCGCCCCGCCCCTTCCGACCGGGGGCGGGGGGCGGGGCGAGGGGCGGGGCCGCGCG
>VZTF01007421.1:2222658-2277571 GCA_013397755.1 Cnemophilus loriae
AGCCGGGGCCGGCGCCGGGGCCGTGGCTGAGTGAGGAGGATGAGAGAGAGTGGGGGGACGCGGGATCGGGGCCATGGATATGGGCGAGTGACGAGGGAACTGGGGCCGTCGGTGAATGAAGGGGAAAACAGGGATCGGGGTTGAGCGGGGGGACGTGGCCCCGGGACCCGTCACCATCCCGGTCCCCCTGTGCGCGGGGGCGGTCGGGCACCGTGTCCGGGAGGCGCCGCCGCAGCCCCGCGTTGGGCCGGGCCGGGCGCTGCGGGGAGACGCGCCGGTGTTACCGATCGTTCGACGGGAGCGGGCCGGGGGAGCTGCCGGCGGCTTGGAGGGGGCCTGGCCGCCCGGCTGGGCTCGGTGCTGCCGGTGCACCGATGCTCTCCAGGCTGGGGGGCTGGGTTTGAAAACGCCCTTTGGTAAATCGCTCCTTTGTCCCTTTCTGCCCGGCAGCAGCTCGGGGGGCTGGGGCGCTGCTGCCAGCACGGGGGCAGGTCCGGGGGGCCGAAGGAGGCACAGCCCGTGACTGGGGCTGGGTTTGACTCCAGTCTGGGCAGGAACCTCAGAATTTAGACTTTTGGGACCTCTGTGCCGAGGAGGAGCCTGGTGTGCCTCAGCAGTGAGTAGGTGAGGGCTGTGCCTCTGAGTGAGGGTGAGTAACATCAGCAGGTGTCGGAGCCAGGGATGGACCCTGCCCTGCGCTCCCGTGGGAGCTCACCCGAGGGGCTGAGGGGGCTGGGGGACCTCCCACCCCCAGAGCCGGGTGCTGTCCCTCTCTGATCGTGGCCTTTGGGAGCCCTGCTGCCTGTGCAGTACTGAGGGTGTGAAAGGTGTCACACCTTTGGGATGGCATCTCCACCCCTTGGCACAGGGGGTTTAGGGTTCTTCGTGTGCCCATCCAGCTGCTCCCTTCTGCCCAGACTGTGCTGGAATGCGCTGCTGAGGACTCAGTTCTTTGTTAGTTTAGAGCCCTGATGTATGGGCTTAACATCTGCTGGTATGAACAGGTGTGCTGTGGGTTTCAGGCTGCAGTCCCATGTCCAGAGGGAGCTAGAGAAGCCAGAGCAGAGGCCACTGCCTGGTGTGGTGGGGCTGAGCCACCACTCCTCTGCCATGTGCTGCAGGACAGCCGGCTCCTCTGAGGCAGCAGGGGCACAATGAGGCACAGGTGAGGTGCCTGTCACCCAGGTGAGGTGTGACCCGAGGGACAGCAGGGGAGCACTCACCTGCTGGCATGGAGCCCTGGGCCAGTAGCTGTCAGGATTCAGGATGTGCTTCCCCGTTGCTGGAGGGCTCGTGCTGCCCTCGTCCTTTGATTGTTTCTCTGTGGTAGCCATGCTGAGGGTTTGATCACATAACTGTGTTCCTTAAAAGCAAAGTTCAGCTGGGTTGTGACCCCTCAGGAGGTTACAGAGCTTGGAACAGGCGAGGGAAGCCTCATAGGCACCGAGCTGTGCTGTGATTCAGCACAGAAGGGACATCGACCTGTTGGAGCGAGTCCAGAGGAGGCACCAGGTTGATCAGAGGGCTGGAGCACTTCTGCGATGAGAGAATTGGGCTTGTTCAGCCTGGAGAAGAGATCCTTCAGGGTACCATAACTGCGCCTTCCAGTGCCTGAATGGGCTACAAGAAAGATGGACAGAGACTCATTACAAGAGCCTCAAGTGACAGGACAAGGGGGAATGGCTTTACACTGACAGAGGGCAGGGCTAGATGGATACTGGGAAGAAATTCTTCCCTGTGAGGGTGGGGAGGCCCTGGCACAGGGTGCCCAGAGAAGCTGTGGCTGTCCCATCCCTGGAAGTGTTCAAGGCCAGGTTGGACGGGGCTTGGAGCAACCTGGGATAGTGAATAGTCTCTTTGCCCATGGCAGGGGGGCGGAAGGGTCTTTAAGGTCCCTCCCAACCCAAACTATTCTGTGACTATGAATAGGGACAGCCCTGGGGATTGTGCCTGCGCTGCCCACTGAGCTCGGGGGGAGGGTGTTACCTGTGCGGAGGCTCCAGGTGCTCCGGGCAGGTACAGTGTGTGTCTCCTTCCTGCCTGGGAGCTCCAGCTGGGAGCTCTTGCTGGACAGAGTAGGCTCTGTGTGTCCGTGGTCATTTTCTATGTGAAACAGGCTATTTTGGTTAATATTTTCTCGTGAGTGTGCAGTTCCTGTCAGCGTGTTGTCATACTGCAAACCCTAGCAGCATAGGCCTGGCAGTGTGGTGCAGGGAACTTCAATACGTTTGTCTCCAGGTAGGGCCAGGTGAGTCACCGCTGTGAGAAACTGCAGCCACACCTGGCTGGGAAGTGTCAGCACGTGTGCGGGTCACACCGTGCTCTGTGTGCACACAGGTCCTGCTGCAGGGGCTTCTGGCGTGTTGATAGTGTTAGAAGCAAAAAATGAGAACTAAAACTTTGTAATACAACCCACCCCTCATCCCTGGTGCGGTTTGGAAGGTGAGCATGGCCTGACCACAGGCACAGACCAGGTCAGGGACTCATGTGCTGGGGCAGCAGTGCAGCATCAAGTGCTGCAGCTGCATTTCCAGGCTCCTGGTGTGAGGGTGTTGGGCTGGAATGGAGATTTTTCCTGGTGGATGTGGCCTGTGCTTCAGCACGAAAGGGTTAAGCTGAGGTTGGTGTTTATGTAACCAAAGAGGGAACTCCCAGAGATGAGTCCTTGGCTATCTCATGTGTTGATGCATCAGAAGGGCTTTAAGAAAGCCTGGCTTGTTGCTTGCGCTATAATTACGCACTGGAACCCTGTGCTTCAGAGTTTCCCCGGCTGCCGGGGGGGCAGCTGGGATGGAATTTGCTTTCCCTGATGTGTGACTCGGCCTGTGGAAGACTTTTTTGTCCCTGAGGAGCTGGAGACTGACCACAGCTGCATGTGGGTGAAGGTAAGGTGTGCTGGGCTCCTGTACGGGCTCCCAGGTGCTGGCTGTGCCTTGTTCATGTGCCTGGGATTCAGCTGATCCGCAGGCTGGGCTGAGGAAGGGGCTTCTCCAGTGGGGGGGTTCAGCAGAGGCTGCCGGAGGTGTTCGTGTCTCCCAGCTTGTAGAGCTCTGTGAGTCCATACTTTCCTGGGTGCCTTCCGACAGCACAGGGCTGTCCCAGCCCCTCATGCTGCACCAGTGCCCCAGGATTCTTCCTACTCCTCTGGGCAGAGAAACTCTGTGCCTGGTTTCGAGCAAACTTCTCGCTTAGGGAAGAAGTTGAATGAGTCTCCGCTCGGTTCCAAGAACCCTGTGAGTCAGGGCTCCGTTTCGGGAGCAGGCTTCCCTTCCCGGAAGGGCAGCGCAGCGGAACACAGGCTGTACTGAGTCATCCAATGGGCTTTTTTTATATATGTGTTATTACTTCTCTTAGAGAACGGTTCAACTCCCAGAGCCTTCAGTAATGTTAACATTCCTGCATAGGGAATCTCCCCCTTGCCATGCAGAGGGAGGGGAGGAGCCCACCCTGATGCCCCTGCTTCTCCTCCCCACATGCCCATGTGGGATGATGAGCAAGGAGCCAGGGAAGGGCTGAGGCTTCCCTTGTGCATTCCACATTGTCTTGAGGGATGAAATTGTGCCCGGCTGATGTCGGGAAGGCTGAGCTGGCTGCAGGAGGAGGGACAGCGCAGACAGGATGGGCCTGGTTTGGCGCTGAAGAACAAAACAAAAGTCCTGTGACTGAAACTTTGAAGGACACTATGTCCAGAAAGTTAACTTTTGCCTTATTAAGGGTCATTTAAATATTGAAATGCACATCAGCTTAATGAAGTACATGCTACCACACGACTGTCTTGCTCAATTTCCCCCCTAGATCATGCTGTGTGTGACGTGGGTGGGCTGTGGATGAGAGGGCACAAATTTCGCCTGGTGAGGAGGAAAAGCTAAAAAGCTCTTGAAGACACTTGGTGGATGACTCTCCTGTCCCTGCTCCCAGGGTGGGATGATGCCTTCTTGGTGCCCTCCTGGTCTCTGAGGGCCAGCTGAGACGCAAGGAGTGTGTTTTTGACCAAATTTCATACGCTTAATGCAACAGCCTGCTTTCCTTGGGATCTGCCCCACAAACATTCCCTCTAATCCCCCAGCCAGTGACTCCTCCGCAGGCCTGCCTGCTCCAAACTCCGCCTGTTCTCAGGGAAGCTTTTCCAGTGAGAACCGAGGCTCTGTCCCTGGGAGTGCTGATGACTCGAGTCTGAGCTGTTCTGGCCGGGTTTGCCCGGGAAGGAGTGAGGCAACACTGGGATCGTTGCTCCTTGCGGTGACACCGACCTGCTGGTGTTCCATGTGGGAAGCTGGGCCGTGCTCCAGCTTTTACCCATTTAATGTTTTGTTCATGGAGGTTTTTAGGTCATGTCCAACACAGCTTCCCATGAGCCAGGCTTAAATGTGAACTTGGATTAACCGTCATGGATAAATACTGCGCACTGTGGTATTTGGGTGGGAAAAGGTGCAGCCTGATGCTGGTCATGTGATTCCATTTTTTAGCTTCATTTTTGCAAACATGAAGGCTGCACAAAGAGGGACAAAAACCTGTGGAGCAGGTCTCCAGCTTCATCCCAAATGCTACAGCTTTTGGCTTCAGGAGGGAACGCTGGGCAGGAATGCTGCTGCAGTGGGTGGCAGGATGTCTCCCATCCGTGGGCTCCAGAGGCAGCTCCCTGGAATGGTGTGAGCTCCTTGAAGGAGCTTCTTCTCAGCAGTCCTGAACTTCCAGCAGGTGCTCTTGGGCTCTGTCACCTGCTGCTGGTTCCCAGCTCATCCACTGCCTTATTCACCACGATCAGCTCATCACAGCAGCAGGGTCGAGCACTTTTGGGGTTCCCAGTCCTCACACAAGAAGTGTAACCACCACTGAGCTCGTGTTGTGCCCTTGGTGCAAGACGAACCCCCCAAAAGTGCGATGGAGGCTGGATCAACTACTCTGGAGCAGTGAGTAGTTTCTGTGCTGCTGAGTAATCCTGCTTATGCCCCAAAGGTACCTTTTCCAGCTCTGAGCTGTGGCTGCTGGACTGCAGGACATACTTGTTCCTTATTCTAGGATGAAAAAGGCAGTTTGCTCATCTCATGTTTGCCATTGTTGTTACACCAGGCACTGGGACATGGAGTAATTCAGGAATTAAACAACTTCTTTAAGCTACATAATTAAAAGACATTACATTTAGGTGTCCAAATTAATTGACTGACAATTCTATTAAAGCCATAGGTAGCACAGTGAGTGGCTTTGCACTGGCTTCTCCAGTGAGATGTTTGATATGTCCCATGTGTCACATCAAAATTAAGCGTGAATTTCTGTGCTCGACTTGTAACTTTGTGTGAGGGACCATTTTTGTTCTGATGGCAGGACAAGGGAGGAGAGTGGTTTGATTCAGTTTGGATTTGGGGGGAAGGGATGCATCTGTCCACAGACAGATGGGACTTTCCAGTTCTTGAAACTGAAAAGTACAAAAATCATTTTAACATCAGCGGGATCAGTCTTGAGAGAGAGCCTCCTACATCTCTGCAAGGAACCAGGACAAACCCATGTTTAAAACACTCCATCCCAGGGACAGTGATATCAGATACTGATCTGACTCGAACTCTGTTAACTCCTAGCGTGATAAAAAACTGCTGGTGGTGAAAAGGAGTCTCTTGGTGCTCAGTCAGGTGTTTTTGAGATGCTGTTAAGCCCAGGCAGGTGCTGCATGGCAGGGGTTGAAGTGGAGCCTGTGTTTGTCCCTGTGTTTGTCCCAAAGGTCTGTCCTGCATCACTTTGGAGATGGGTGACGTGGGAGTTTGTCCTGCAGTGCAGGGACTGAACTTCTGGAGGCCTTTTATTCTCTCACCAGGAGCTTCAGTCCTTTTCCGAGCCCAAACAAACAGAGATGTTTGGGGCCGTAAAGGTTCAGTGCATTCCGTGTTACCATAATCAGAATAACCCAGAACTGCAGCATCAAGTGTATCTCACTTCACATTACAGAGTCCTCGACCTTTTGCCCATCCAGCCTTCTCCAAGGTGATGACTCCAGCCTCCTGAGACGTTGGAAAACCTAGTTTGGAAGAAGAGTAACGATACAGTTGATGCTGAACTACGTGAGTCCTCAGGTTGTTTCGATTTCAATAACACCGTTTGCACCAGCAAGCCCGTCCAGCCCGGATTGCACAATGGTTTATCTCAGAGTTCCTGTGCAGGGCTTTCTTCAGTGGAAATGTTAATCACATGTTTCCAGCAGAGGTGATGATGTACAAGGAGAGGAGGAGTTCATAGGGGTGTTGGGTCAGGGATGCAGAATGAACAGAGCAAGGAGCACATGGAGGTCAGAACCGTGTTCTGTTCAGCTCACTGCGATGGTGACAGTGCTCTGTGGAGGTGTGAGGGTGCTGGGAGTCGGGAATGCAGGGATGCAAAGTCTGCTGCGAGACTCCTCCCTTTATCTCCTGGCCATCGCTGGTGCTGGACAGGTGCTGCTGGATGAATCAATGCAGTGAGATCAGCCTGTGTCCACAGAAAGGGCGGGACTGCTGGAGGGTGAACTTCACTCACAGGGAGGTGATTTATCAATCTCTAGTGTGGTGAAACATCCGGGCTCTTCTAAAACAAATACGTACAACCCAAAAAATATTTTCCCCTGTCTGTTGTAGTAACCTTTTAGGGAAGAACTCCTGGGATTGGGTTTGAGTAAGGAAATGGAGCTGTGCTTGGTTCCTCTTCTCACCTACCCTCCCAAAGTATCTTTAAAAAGTGAGAGCACAGACAATGAATGTGTAGATGTTTGTGAAAGTCTTTGAAGCCACTTTCCAAAAGCTAGAGATGAGGAGGAGGTGTACTGGGAGCAAAGCTTCTGTTGGCTGGAGCTGATGCGTGTGGAGAGCTCACACCACACCCAGCAGCTCACCTGAGAGGTGCTTTTCCAGCCAAACCAAAACAAGACTTTTCTTTAGAGAAGGAAGTGTTTTAGTCATAAACCTTGAATTTATTTGGCCCTTGAGGTCTTGGTTGTGCAAATTCTCTTTAGATTTCTGAACAGCAGAAAATGGACATGGGAAATCAGACTTTCTGCACTACCTGAATAAGGAGGAGGTAGTTGAGTTTTTAGTTGTTGGTGCTGAATAGTGGTGATGTGTGGACCTTGAATAAATTCCTGGATGCAAACCATGAGATTCACATTTAATAGATCAAATGGTTTTTTGCCCATAGTGGTTGTGCAGGAAAACAGTCATGGTGTCACCAGTGTTGCCTTTCACTGGAATGTCCATTGGAGCATTTGGTAGTGTGTTAGTTCTAAACACAGCCTTGATTCCTGCACGTGGAGGCTGAGGTGACAGGGTTTTACGTGCTGGACTCCAAATTCCAGCTGCACTGGATGTAGGTAGATGGAGACGTAATAAGGTCAGAGCCTAATGAGGTACAAAGAGAGAGGGGACTTTTTTCAAGGCTAAAAATACATTTCTGAAAAATCATTGTGAACTGAACTGAATCTCACAATAGCTATTGTACTTGTTTTCTATGCGCTTGTAGGGAAAGGTGAAAGATACTAATTTTTGTGGTCAGTTTTGTGCATTGTTGGCTGTTTGAAGAACAGACTCGAGCCTCTGAGGGACTCAGTGGGTGGCTGCAAAGCCTCATGTGGATCCTCTGTGGAGGAACCCCCAAAAGGCCCTGGGCTGCAGCAGCAGACACTCATACACAGGGCTAACTTGAGCATCTTCTTTCAGAGCTTTTGGAATATGTTAATTTGCAAACTTGTTTTTGCTGTAAAACAAGCTTTAATTATCTTGACTTGTTCCCACTATGTCTCTCAAACAACTGTTGTAGGAAATGTTGCCCTGAATAACGAGGCTGATTTATGCCTTGAGAACTGCTCTGAGCCTGCAGCCCACCCCTGGTCTGTCAGCAGGGAGCCAGGGCTGTGTGTAGACACACAAGTAGGCAGAGCCACCAGTGCATCCGTAGGTGAGAGCCTTCCAGTAGAAATCAGGGATAACAGGAGAAAATAACTCGGTGGCTCATCAGATGTGATCTCTCTTCTCTTTCAAGAGCCGAGGATGAAGCGGCGAGCATCGGACAGAGGAGCCGGGGAAACATCCGCTAAGGCAAAGGCTCTGTGCGCGGGGATTTCTGGGAATAACGCCAAGAGAGCAGGTCCTTTCATCCTGGGTAAGCTGGGAGGGGGCTCTGCAGTTGGCAAGGTGGCTGCTGGTGGCAAAACTGAAAACAAAAGGCATTATGGAATGAGGGAAAGCAGGCTTGTAACTCGGTGTCTTACCTGAGAGCGTGGGTCACTGGATGTGCAGAGCAGCAGCCTGGGAGCTCCTGCAGCTGGCCAGGCTCAGGAGATGTGGGATGCCAGTGCAGCAAGGCAGGCAGGGCTTGGGAGAGAAATATGAGATCTTGATTTTACCCCCTTGGGTTTTTTTGGTTGTTTTTTTTTTTAATTTTTTTTAACTCCGTTCTTAAACTTTGTTAAAGACCAAATTCACTGGGGGTTTTTTTGATTAGAGCTGTGGGGAGATGTTTGACCCTGCTGACCTGGAATGTGTTGTCACATCAGCATGGGGGCAACTTAATAATTCACTAGTGGTCACTCGAAGTGGTATGTGCCAAGGCAAGGCCACTCTGCCAGCTCTGGAGAGTTGTTAGTTCAGAACCGTTTATATAAACTGTCAAAAATCATAGACTTTACATTGGAAACCAATGGATAATCGAGTGGAGCTGACTGATTTAAAGTGAGGAGTGGAGACTGTATGTTAACTTGAAATCTGGGCTAATTTGGACACCCCTGAGCCATCGCTGCAGAGGTGGCAGCTGTGTTCCCAGGTGTGGCAGTTACAGTTGCCATGGGTGTTGCTGCGAATGTAAGAGCTGTGTGGTTCAGGCATGCAGAAATTAGGATTTCTGCAAACAGCTGGGCCATGTGTGGGCTTTGATAAATGTTTCTCCAGGGAACAAATGAAACGTTGTCCCGAAAGGTTTCAGAGTTCAAGACCCTTTTTTTTCTTTGGCTTTAGATTTGTGAAAATGCACTCACCTCCTGCAAAAAAGGGAACTTGGTGCAAGCAAACATAACTGGTGACAGCTGATGTAACCCGGGTTAGTCACTGCTGCTGGAGGGAAAACAAGTCTGTTTCTGCTTTGTGCTGTAGGTCCACGTTTAGGTAACTCCCCTGTGCCAAGTATTGTTCAGTGTTTGGCAAGAAAGGACGGGACAGATGACTTCTATCAGCTGAAGGTAAGCAAACTGCAGGCTCCCAGACCTTCAGGGCTCTCCAGCTCGTGTGCAGAAGCACTTGGGCAGTGAGTGAGTGGTGTGGGCTGAAGCAGTGCGGTCGGACACGGCTGCTGCAGCTTCCCCTTGGCAGGGCAGTGCTGCCAGGCACAGATCCGTGTCCAGATCAGCCCTGAGATGAGGCCTCTGCTGCTGTGCTGCTCTCTCAGAGCCCTTGGATCTGCACCTGAATGGGGCAGCTCCAGGAGGGAAAAAGCACCTGGGATATTTGCAAACAGCCACGTTTCCGTGTTAATGAAGCTGCTGCTGTGCATTCTGCACGGATGGCGCTGAGTTCAGACAGGCCTGTGGCAAGGACACAACCATCAGAGCAATTACACCTGTAAACACGTGGGAATGCCAAAAATGAGAGAGGGCTGGGGGCATTTATGTGCCTCTGGGAACTGTAAAGGCATTTTCCCTTTTCCTGAAGATTCTCACCTTAGAAGAAAGAGGTGATAAAGGAATAGAAACCCAGGAGGAGCGACAGGGCAAGATGCTGCTGCACACGGAGTATTCTCTTCTTTCCCTGCTCCACAACCAGGAAGGAGTGGTCCATCATCACGGGCTCTTCCAGGTACACTTGGTCACCATCCAGGCTGGGGCAATGCCAGGGATTGCTGATGGATGGAGCTGCTTTTGTTTAATGTACAGTTCGTGCTGACCCTGCTCTTGTGTGTTCAAGTTCCAGCACTCTGAGGTTAACCACTGCTGCTTCAAACAGGAGCTCTGGAGAATACAGTAGGATTTTGGGAAATGTGAGAACATTCACAGATGGGACAGGCACTCAACACTCCTCCTTCAAACAGAACAACAGCTATTTCATTGGCAAATTAATTAGCACCTTTTAGAATTAAATTTGTGCTTTCTGGTCTCTGTACTGTTTATAACTTGTAAGAGAGGACAGATAGCCCAGAAGCTGTTGCAGCAAGTTAAACCAGTCACTGTGCTGGTCAGTTTTTGTGTGAGTGGCTTGTGTTGCTGTTGGTGCCTTTAGGGCTGTTCACTGCTGTGAGGGGCTGATAGCAATTACTGCTTTGGGTGTTGGTATTGCCTGACTTGCTGGTTACATTTTGCCAACACACTTTTCACTTGAGACCATCTGTACTAAATCTTAAATAAGCCAAATGTCCAACTCAGCTGTGTCTTTTTTACTGTCGTGGAAGAACTGCTAGTTGTGCCTTGAGATTTGTGTTCTTCTTATGTTCTTCTCCACTGCAGAGCTGTGCTGGGTGCAGCTCAAGGTGTCTGTGTGCATGAAGAGCATTAGTGCTGACTTGCACACAGAGCCACACAGCAGAGACTTCCTCTGCCCTCTGCACTCCTCCTCCTCCTAGGAAAGTTCTTTCCAGTGAGGGTAGGGAGGCCCTGGCACAGGGTGCCCAGAGAAGCTGTGGCTGCCCCATCCCTGCAAGTGTTCAAGGCCAGGTTGGACAGGGCTCGGAGCAACCTGGAATAGTGAAAGGTGTCCCTGCCCATGGCAGGAGATGGAATGAGATGAACTTTTAGTTCCTTCCAACCCAAACCAGTCTGGGATTCTGTGATTCATTAAGTAGAGCTCCTGTACCTTTTTGAAATCCTGCCTCGGGACAAAGACCAAGCACTGTGACTGCATTTGCTTATTTTGAGATCACCCCCTCAGTTATCCAGTTATGTATTCTGCCAGGCTCTGTGCATGTGCCCTGGAGCTTCCCTGAGGGGTTGCTCCTGTGTTTGCCTCCCCGCAGGACCGAGCTTGTGAAATCATAGAAGACCTTGAAGCCAACAGGATGGTCAGAAAGATGAAGAAGCGCATTTGCCTGGTGTTGGACTGTCTCTGTGCTCACGATTTCAGTGACAAAACAGCAGATCTGATCAATTTGCAGCATTATGTCATTAAAGAGAAGAGACTCAGCGAGCGGGAGACCGTGGTGATATTTTATGACGTGGTACGAGTGGTAGAAGCATTACACAAGGTGAGAGCTTGGATCTCCCTTCCAGTGCTGGGAGGCAGAGTTTTCCCACGTTAGAATAGTAGATGCTTCAAAACTTCCTGGGGCAGGCGGTGGCCAGGTTACAGGGCATGGATGCTAACAGTGTTCTGCATAAGACCTCGTGCCCCAAGCCCTGAAGTGCATTCCCTTGCCTCCCTGCTCCTCACGTTTCTGGGTGATGATGTGGTGTTTGTGGGCTGTGGAGAGGGGCCAGCTGGGCTGAGGGCAGGGCAGGTGAACCACAGTGTGGTAACCTCAGACAGGGGCAGTCAAAGAGGAGAGCAGAGCCTGATCAAACACAGGAAACAGAAACTGTTTCCTCATGAAGCAAAATAATTCACAGTGTAAGAATTGATTTCAGATCAGAATCTCAAGCGACGAGTTTTGAGATCAATGAACTAGAAACTATTGTTAATAAAAATGGATTCTGCTCATGTTTGACTTGTTTCCCCATGACACAGGACACGTGTCCTGCCTTGGCAGGGCAGTGCAGCCTGAGTCTGGTGAAGGAATGCTCATCAGATTGCTCTAACCAAGCCTGGACACTTCAGTTTCAGGTCCCTTAGGTACACTAAGTCTGTCTTTGTGTTCAAAGCAGCAAATTTGCTTGTTCTGTCCTGATCACAATCAAAAGAGAAGGGCACAAAGTACTCAGGGTGTAACCTGACACCTTGACCTGAGTTATTTCAGAGTGTGCAGATGCCATGATTTCTTTTTAGTGCTCTTGTCCAAGTATGAAATTTATACTTCTACAACAAATAGGCTTTTGCTCATGTAATACTCCTATATTTTTTACAGAAAAATATTGTGCACAGAGACTTGAAACTAGGAAACATGGTGCTAAACAAAAGGTAAGTGTGCTTGAGAGCTGCTGGCCTGGCAGTAGTCTTGTTTCTTCCCTGAAGCAGATTTCTAATACAAACACAGCCAAAGGCAGCACTTGTTGAGTGCTCTTATGCAGGAGGGTGAGGGAAAGGGAAGCAAGCTGTGCAAAACCACAAATCTAGCTCAAAGTTATATAAATTAATCTCCAAAAATGAATTTAGCCCCACCTAGGTAGTTGACTTTTCCCACCCAGCTTAGTGGCCCTGTGTCAGGACTTCTTTTTGGATTCTAACTGCTGAAAAAAACTGCTGAAAACTGAATTTTATAGTAATTTAGTAACCTGCAAGAGAAGTACTGGTTTTATATATATTGAAAAAACCCAAAAAACCATGGTGGTTGGTTCTGTTCCCATCATTCACCCTCCATCATGCCAAAGGCCCTCCCAGCCCTGCTGGCTGTCCTACAATCACAGCAGTGTTAGATCTGACTGCTGCACTGCTGTGTTTTTGCTAGCAGTGAAATATTGACTTATCTAAACAAAAGCGCTTCTGTCCAGTGTGTATTTGTGTATGAAATGGCTCCCTTGTTCTGTTGGCTGGTTTGACAGGAGCCTCCGGAGCCTGGCAGGTGCTGGATGCTGGTGCAGACCCGGAGGGCCCGGCCCAGAGAGGGGCAGGAGCTCAGCAGGAGCTCAGGGCAGGGGGAGGTGGCCTGGCTCTGCTTGGTGGCTCTTTGGAGCTGCTCAGTGCCTTGGGGTCTGTGTTCTTTAGCTGGCAGCCTAGTTCAGCTCAGATCCTCTGCTCTCTCCTCCAGGATTACATTACTGACTAAATATTTTGCACTAACTTGAAGAATGAGTGGAATTCATCCTTTTCACACTGTCTGGGTTTCTGTGGAATGAATAAAAAGCGGGGAGGCTGGAGTTCTGCAGGCTTTGAGTCTACAAAGCTTGCAGGTTTGCTGGGCTCACAGCTTGCTGCTTTCTCCTCCCTAACACTGAAAGGAAACAGGTTTTATCTACAGAGCTTGAACTTCTTGGTTCCCCCCACACACACACGCAGCAGCTGCTCCTTCTCAGGGCCACCTCTAAGTTGTTTCAAGTTGTTTCTGTAGAGCTGCTGTACGATAAATCTCTTCTGCTTGCTGCTTTGATTCTCCTCCTTGCTGGAAGAGGCAGACAAAGGTTGGTGCTTTAAAGGATCCATGCAGAACTTCCCTTCTTTTCTGGGCACTGAGTGCAGGGGAGCACCCCACCGATGGGGCTGCACCCAGGGCCCCGCTAGCAGGGGGAGGTGTTTGAAGCTTTGAACACACTTGCCAGAGTCACTCTTTGTGTTACATTTCTGCTTTTGCTTTTTCCTCGGTGTTGGTGAGGGAGGGCTGCAGCCTGTGCAGCAGTGAGTCACGGGGAAGGGTGGGAGAGGCGTAAGAACGATCTCCATGGAGAGGAGCAGCCGGTGGGGCTGAGCAGAACCGTTTGTTCTGCTCCAGCCACGCTCACAGAGAGCCAGGTCCCTTCTCATGGCAGGGAATGACGTAACAGTGTGGCACTGCAAGGGCCTGGCAGGCACATCCCACCTGGGGCTCCCTCAGACCTCATTCCCCACTGACATTAAAGCCTCTCAGGTTTCCCCATTAGCCAGTGCAGGAGTTGGGTGATTACAGATTAGATCAGATTTCAGGGACTGAATACAACCAAGCAACCCTGAACATTTTAGTGGCCTATAGAACACTTAGTCTTTTAAATCCTTAACAAATCCTGCAGCTTGTTATTCAGCCAAGGAAGTCTCCTGACAGTCGAAGCTAACACTTCTTAAATGCAAGTCTTGTCTGTTTTAATAACCAGCTCTCCATGGCCAACCCACACCTGGTTCTGTTTCATTTGTCTGTGAGACTGGCAGGAAATGTTTCTTGGTTATTGTGACTGACTTAATCCATTCTCTCAGGCTCTAGTTGTGAAATACTTTTCAAGAAATCTTCCAGACAGTGTTTTTGTACTTACACCTTTACATTATAAGTTAAAATCCAAATTATCTGAATGACAGAGAAGATTAATGGAACAATAGTTTTGTAATTAGCTCATTTTCACTGGAAAAAATTGTTAATGGGAGCTGGCAGTACCATAGGGAAGTAGGAGTGAATTAATAAAGAAATTTTGTGTACCTGCAGCTCTCCCTTTTCTGTGGGAGGTTTTTGGGTGTTGATCAGGCTTTGTGTTGTGCACACCTGTGTGTGGAGAGCAGTCCTGTGGATCAGGTGGAACTGGCACCAGGCTCCTGCGTGGGACTCTTTGAGTGACAAAGAAGTGGTTGTGCTGAGTCTGATCACAACTGCTGCAGCTCCTCTGGTGACTGTGAACACACAGTGCTCGGGGGCCAGGCACAGGGCAGCTTCCACAAGGTGTTTTCCCTTGGCTCCCAGAAAATGCTGTGTGAAGATGGCAGCAGGGAAGTGCAGGGCAGAATCAGCAGCTAAAATAAACCTCAGCTTTGCTGACACTCATGCCCTCCAGTGGTCAGGCACCATCGGGGGCAGATCCTGCAGCTCTGGTGCTGCAGGCTGGGATGCTCCTGGGAGATCAGCCAAGGCACCTGTGTGGCTGCAAGATGAGCCAGGTACACCCTGTGCTTACAGCCACGCTGCCACAGGCCACCCAGACATTGTCACAGCTGTCACAGGCCCTTTTACTGCCCCTGGGAGTGCCTTGCAAGCCTTGCTGGCAGGCGTGGAATCCCTCCCCTTTGGGATGGAGTTCATTTTACAGCTCTGTGTCTTCTCCCAGCCCTTCAAGCTCCCCAGAAAGCCCCACAGGCACAGTCCCTGTTCTGGAGCCCTGTCTGTGCTGCATGGCCTGTGTTCCATGATGTGTTCCCTGACACCTTGTGCTTCTCCCCAGGACTCACCGGATCACCATCACCAACTTCTGCCTGGGGAAGCACCTGGTGAGTGAGGACGACCTGCTGAAGGACCAGCGTGGGAGCCCTGCCTACATCAGCCCAGACGTGCTCAGCGGTAGGAATTCCCCTCAGCCCCACCTCGACACTCATTTCACTCATTTGTGCCTCCTGACAATAAATAAAACCACCTGTTGTGTGCCCATGTGTACCTTCATGAGAGCCTCTTAATTAAGGTCCAGTTAGGAGACTTGGTCTGCTTTTCCAGCTGGGAGAGTTGGAGGGAAGGAGTGAGCCTGACTTTTTTCTTAAGGCTTGTCTGAACTTCAAAGCTAGTTCAAATCTGGCTGTTCCCAGATGAGTCTGACTGCAGACAACATGTTTCTGTTTCCAGTGTCAGAGTTCAGTTCCTGAGGCTTCCCTTAAGCTGCAGGTAAAACCCTGGGCCTGAGAGGCAGCCAGTCCAGATCCCTCCAGGATGTCAGTGTATCCCATCTGTGCACTAAGAGGACCAGTTCCTCCAGCTGCTGCTCACTTCCAGGAGGGAACTAGTGACCCTCTGGGCAGCTTCTGGACCAACAGAGAGGAGTTACTTAAAATTAAAGGAATGATCACAGCAGGCCAGAGCAGTCTGGGCTGGATCCTCTCTCCAGCAGCCTGGCCTGTGCCTTGTCTCCAGCAGAGGCTTTGAGCAGTCTGGCTCTAGCACAGAGCAGCTTTCCCTGGTGTCATCCTGCCTTTAACTGTTCCCAGTGCATGGGGCCATCAGGAACTGCTGTGCTTTCTGTCCAGTTATTTCCATGAGCTCTCATCTCTGCTCCTGTACCAGCCTTTGAGCAGGCAGTGGTGGTCCTGGTTGTCAGTGTAGTGACCCAGGCATCATTTTGGGGGGTTTTTCTTCTCGTGCAGGTGAGCCGGACTAGTGTTGAAGGGTGCACGTACAGGTAGGACTGTGCATACAAAGCCTCTCCCTCTTGTAGATCCAGGTATTGGGCATTAACACATGAGTTACTTGTTCCTGGTATCCCAAGCAACTGTTGCAGAAATGCCCTCAGAGAGAGCCAGTCCTGGAAGATCCAGCCCCAGTGGACTCCCCTCAGGAGGTTTTTTGTCAGGTTTGCAGGCAGCAGCAGTAAAGGTAGCCGAGCTCTTCCATCGTGATCTGCCAGGCAGGTTTGAGGCGCTTCCCTCCCGGCCAGGAAGGGAACAGAGGCTGGCAAGGAGGTGGATCCTGGGGGTTTTGCAAGCCTTTCCTGTTCTGCAGGATATCCTGAGGCCCTTGTGACCAGATGGATGATAGAAGGCAACTGCTCTGCAGGAGCTTGGAGCAGCTGTGGCTCAAGGGGCTGGAGGAGGCTACAGGGATCTGCTCCTTCCTGCTCCAGGGTGCTGATCTGTCCAGGCCTCCAGCTACCTTCTCAAGTTTCTTATAAGGGCTTTCTTGTGGTGCCACAGGGCACTGAACAGGCTGCCTTGGCTGATCTCTGACAGCTGAGGCTGCTTGAGACCCTGCAAGGCGCAAAGCTCAGGACTCATCCTGCTCTGCCCAGCCTGGCTCTCTGCTGCACCCCAGCTCCAGTGTCTGCCAACAGCCCTTCCCGTGGGGCCCATCCTGTGCTCTCCAAAATGCTCTCCCAAAATTGCTCAGTCTGCAGTTCCCCTCCAAGTGTCAAGGGGGAAGTTACTTGAGGACATTCCAGGCGTCACCACCACCCTCAGGCTTGGCGCATCCCTCTGTATTGCCGGTGCTCCTGCGCAGGGGGAAGCTGGAACGCCTGAGGAATTAATCATTGTTGTGGGTCTCCAGGAGAAGCTGTCTCTGCTGAGGGACGGCTGCTAAAATGTCACAGCAGGAAAAGTTGGAGGAGGAGGGAGAGGTGCCTTTTTCTGAGCATATAAAGCAAAGAATAATTAGTACAAATACCAAATGCTGCAGCAGTGACTCACTGTGTGAGTCAGAGGAAGTCTCTCCCTGGGTCCTGTGCTGTCCTGTAGCACTAGGGTTTGATTTTGTGACCCTGTCCACACTGCTGTGTGCTGATTATTGTGACCAGAGGGGCTTAGAAGCAGCATTTCCATCGGGTGAATCCTGAGGCTGCAGCAGCCTTGGGTTAGGGTTTGTCTAATGTCTTTGTCTAAATGCCTTTGTGCAGGAAAGCACCTTCCTGCACACTCCGTGGCTTTACATCTGGTTTCAGTGGCTGTGTGCTAGATCCATCCAACAGTCAGAGTCCCTTCTCTATGGGCTCAGTCTTATCCTTCCTGAGCTTCTTTCCTGCCTCCTCCTGCCCTATGCCCTTGAATTCCCTCTCCCTTGGCCCAGAGTTGCAGCCGGGTGGCTCTGTGGGATGGCGAGGGACACTGACCTGGGAACTCCAGCACAGCAGTTCCAGCTACCTGATGCCCTTGGTTCACAGCAGGGATATTCCTGCTCCATAGGGAACAGGAGGACACTTGTGTGGAGATGGACAGTTTGCTCTTCCGCAGAGGATGCGCCTTGGAGAGAGTTTTGGTGTTGTGTTATGGGAAGCCTCAAGTGTTTTGGTTAAAGGCTGTGCTTCCCAGGATTTTCAGGCTGTGTGTGCCCTCTCCCCGCAGGCCGGCCATACCGTGGGAAGCCCAGCGACATGTGGGCACTGGGGGTGGTGCTCTTCACCATGCTCTACGGCCAGTTCCCCTTCTACGACAGCATACCTCAGGAGCTCTTCCGCAAAATCAAGGCTGCCGAGTACACCATCCCTGAGTGAGTACAGCCTGCCCTTCCTGCCTGGCCACGGGGGGCTTACTGGGACTTACTGGGCCAGCTGGAGCTGGAGGGCCTCCCCTCAGCACCCTAAGGGTCACAGCAGTACCGACAACAGGCTGTGTGCAGTAGATAGTAAGCAGGAGTAGGGCTGGGACAGCTTGTGGGAAAGTGAGGCAGGGTCAGAGCAGTGGTGGCTCCTGTAGCTCCTGGCCTGTGCTCCCAGCGTGTCCATCCTGCCACCACTGTGCCCACCCCAGGCTCACCACGTGTTGTCTCTCCCAGGGATGGCCGGGTCTCGGAAAACACTGTGTGCTTGATCCGGAAACTGCTGGTCCTGGACCCGCAGCAGCGGCTGACGGCTTCTGAAGTGCTGGATTCCCTCAGCTCCATCATAGCGTCCTGGTATGTGCAAGGGGAGAGACAGGACACGCTGTCTCTGGCCGCAGGCTGTGTTGTTCCAGCTGTGGCTGGCTCACCTCACCAGAGGAGGGTCTGGGAACTGCAGTGAGCCTTTAAATCCCATGTGTCCGCTGCTGTGTGCTGATGGATACAGCTGGAGAGGCCTGTGCAAATGCTTATGGCAGGCATGGCCATCCCAGTGGGATCACCCTGGGGCTGGGTGAGGGTGGGTGAGCCAGTGCCATGCTCTGAATCCCAGTGCTGTGCTCTCCTCCAGGCAGTCCATGTCCTCGCTGAGCGGCCCTTTGCAAGTGGTGCCGGACATAGATGACCAAGTGGCTAATCCTGAAAACCCACAGGAGGTAGGTTTCCCTGCTTTCCACAGAACTGCTTTTCCGTGCTGCTGTGCCAATCTGTCTGTAGTGGGAATGGATGGCACCCATTGTGTCCCCAAGCTGGGAAGGGGAGGGTGGGGAGGACGCAGCCGAGTCCCTCGTGTTGTGCAGCGGAAGGAAAGGCCGACGCTGCTGGGACCAGGAGGCACATCCAGCTGGCTGAGCTGCCAGGAAGTGAGCTCGGCCCCGGAGCTGATGAGAGCAGCTCGCTCCACTCCCAGCAGCGCTCACTCCCTCACCCACAGCTGGGAATGCTGGGAGGAGGCAGCAGTGTTGGCTCTGGCTCCCGGTGAGCTCTGCCATGGGAGCAAACATCCTGTTTTCCTGCCGGTATGTTTCATGCTAGAAGTGCCGGCCGTGGCCTGGCTGCCTGGGGACAGCCGTGCAGGATCTGTGGCGGTGCCGCAGGGACAGGGGTCAGGCAGCAGCAGCCTCACTGCTGGCAGGGTTGGGATGAGCCTTGTCAGGACGGAGCCGCTGTGGTGGCCAGAGCTGTGTCTTGGTGGCACTGCTAGCTCACAAAGAGTGCTGCCTGCGTGCCCAGCAGCAGGTCCCTTTCCTGCGTCAGGACCCCAGCTATCCCGTGGTAGCTCGGGTGCATCAGAGGAGCCGTGGGGCTGCCGGGTGTGGCTCTGACAGGTCGGTCTCTGCAGGTGAAGGTGACGGAGGAGTGCTCCCAGTACGAGTTCGAGAACTACATGAGGCAGCAGCTGCTCTTGGCTGAGGAGAAGAACACCTTGCATGAGGCCAAGAGCTTCCTGCAGAAGCGGCAGTTCGGGAACATCCCGCCGGTGCGGCGCCTGGGCCACGACGCGCAGCCCATGAACCCTTTGGACGCGGCCATCCTGGCCCAGAGGTACCTCCGGAAGTAGCCTCCCCTGCCCCAAGAGCACGAGCACCACCCTGCAGTCTGCCCTCACCTCGCCTGCTCCAGCCTACAGCAATACCGGTGTCCCACGACGGGGAATAATGTAGCAATCCCAAGCTCTGTCCAGGGACACGCACTCACACCTGCTCTGGAGGGAGAAGACTTTTGGAAAAGCTAGTTTTGGAAGCAGCAACCTCTTGGCATCTTCTGGAATCTGTTTTTTAAAATCGAAGCCTAGATGACTAATCTGCTTTTAATCATGACTGTAATCTACCTCTCTTGTCTTTTTAACCATGCTGTTCTCTGGATCAAACAAAGCCCGTGGGAAAGGAGGAGACTTCCAAGGGTGAAGCTGCTGGCACAAGAGCCGCGGCCGTGCAGCGTGGAGCCGGCCCGCGGCGCCCGCTCCGTGTGGTTTGAATAAGCTTGGATTTATTAGGGTTTCTCGAAAGGCAGAATTTCTTGAAACCTCCCACTTCCCTTCATCTGCATCAAATCTGTTTCTGTCCTTACGTGCCACCTGGTCTGGCTGTGCTGGCCGGTCCTGTGTGGCCACCGCTGTGACCGGAGAGCCCGGCCACCGCCTCAGGCAGGAGTTGAGGAGTCGTCCGGGCAGCGCCGCCTGCAGGGATGGGATCCTGTCCCCAGTTCAAAGGTTTCACAGGACTTGGCCCGCCAGGGTCCCTGCCGCCTCTCCCACCTCTCACTGATTCCTTTAGTTTATAAGGATCTATGATTTAATCTTATTTTTCAGTAGCATATCCCAGGTGCAGTTACAGTTGCATTAATTCTGATTTAGCGTTTCCCCCCTCAGTTGTGGTACAGATGTAATATATGAGTTATAATGTGAAAAGCTTCCCAAAATAATCCACCTAGAGCTAGGAGGGGCTGGCTGAAGTCTCTACTGTATTTGTTCCCAGCTTTTCTTGCCATCCCAGCCCAAACCTGGGGCTGCCTCTGTCCTCATGCCAAGGCAGGGGAAGGACATCCTGGTTTGTCACCTGGTGCCACTGGAAGAGCTTTGGCCTGTGCTGAGAACAGGAACGATTGTTTCTGAGCCTCATTTATGAACTGGATGCCTGTCTTGCCAGATGAACTGTTCTCACACAGAGCTCCCAGGGCTCCCAGTGCCCTGGCCAGGGCTCCTGCTCGAGGCAGCACCTTCTTCAGCTGCCTCCTTCCCTGCTCCCGGCTGCTCCCAGCCCTGGCACCACCCTCCTGCCAGCCCTGTGAGCAGGGAGGGTTGGGGCTGGGGGCACTGCCCGGCTTTTTGGGGCTGCACTGCTCTCTGGGCCCAGCTCTTGCAGCACAGTGGGCGTGGGCAGGGAGCGAGTCGCAGATGTTTGTAGCGTGTTGTTGCCTTCTCTTGCCCCGGGCTGGGGAAGGGGACGGGGTCTAAGCTGGGCCACCCCAGCAGTGGCTTTGTGGGGACAGGGGGCTGGGCCTGAACCTCCCTGGCCACGTCGGGCATTACGTCCTGCCTGCGCTTTGGCCCTGTGGCCAGGCAGGGCCTCCTGAACACTAACACAGACCAGCTCCCTGCACCACCCCAGCTGAACCAGTAGCCCCGACTCTTTCGCCTTATTTATTTTGAAGATGATGAGTCTGTCCCGTGGGCCCATCACCCCCTGTGCCACCAGCAGCAGGGCAGGGATCCCCTGAGCCCCCCACCAGGGCCCTGCTCTCTCCTTCTGGTTCTCTCCTGCCTCATTCCCTGTTTATTTTTACTGTTTTTCCCCAATGTTAAAGCAAAAAGCAATATTCTGGGACTCCCTGAGGCTGTATCACACCAGGATCCTGCAGTGGCAGCACCGGTCAATCCACTTGTGCTAAGGCAAACTGGAAGGGGGTGGTGCAGGGGGCATGGAGGGGCCACAGGGCCGTGGCGGGACAGAGCCTGTTGTAAGGAAAAAAAACGAAAAAGAAAAAAAAGAAAAAGAAAAAAATTTGTATAAAGACGTTATTTTTGTACTACATCGGAACTCCTCCTGCATGTCGGCAATAAAACTTCATACGACAGCCCGGCGACCCCGCAGGGAAGGGATGGGAGGAGTGGGGGGGATGGGGGATTTTGGGGTACTGATGTGCTCTGGGAAATGTACAGGAGCGGGGCAGGGGGAGGCCAGGCTCACGGAGCAGCGGCCCTGAGTGGCCTCATGGGACCCCCAAGCTGTGTCCTGCCCCAAGGCCCAGTGCCCTGAGTCAGCCACTGAGCCGGTCCCTCCCAGTCCAGCCTGGAGTGGCCACTGGGGACAGTGGTGGCATGTGGAGCCTCGTGTCCCCGAGGTCCGGCCCCACCAGCCCTGGCGTGTCCCACACCTCGGCCGGTGGGGCTGAGCCAGGGCCACCCTGCGTGGCCCCACCTCCGTGGGGCCGGCACCAGCCCCAGCAGCCCCTCACACCCATCGCGACCGCTGGGCCTGAGCCGAGGCCGAGCCCCCGCAGCCCGCAGGGCTTGCCTTGGGTCCGGCAGCGCCAGCCCAGCCCAGGCCGGGCACAGCCAGGCCTGGCCCGGCCGGATGGGCGCTGGACACGGCTGGGACGGGGCCTGGAGCCGCCTGTGGTCCCGCTCCGGGGCGGTTCCACTGCAGGGCCGAGCGTGGCGTCCCGGGGGAGCGGGACGAGCCCCGGCCCCGCGCCCCGCTCAGCACCGGCCGGGGCTGCCATTGGCTCCGGCGGGAGCGCTGACCGCCAGCCGCCTCCGAACTATTTCCTGTTGCTGCAGCGTTAATGCTAAACAGACCTTGCTCTCTCTTCCCTCGCTCCAGCCAAAGTGCAGCGGCTCTGCCGCCGCCGCCTTCCCACCCCGGTGAGTACCACCCCGGGCACCGCGCGGGGCTCCGCACAGGGCACCCTGAGGGACCGCGACACCCGCGGCCACCCAGCCCCGACGGCCACCCAGCCCCGACGGCCACAGCGGCTGCCGTGGCTCCGTCCCGTCCCGGCTCAGGTGCTGTGGCGCTGGGGGACGCGGGCGTAGTGCGGGGACACGGGGGCTGAGGGCACAGCGCTCGGTGACTCCGAGCTCGGGCTGTGGGGACGTAGCGCTTGAAGATGCGGAGCAGGCGGCTTGGGGACATTGTAGTGCTCGGGGACGCGGCACTGAGCGACTCGGGGCTCTTGGGGACGCTTGGGGACCCGCAAGGCCCTACAGCCAGCCCGGCCCTCCTCAGCACCCTGCCACCGGCGGGGGGTGCCTGCGGTTCCATGGTGGGGCTGTGCCCCTCCGGCCCCACAGCAGCCCCTTGCCGGGGCAGGGACCGGCCGGGCAGCTGCTCCATGGGGAGGGCACCCGCCCC
Organism: Cnemophilus loriae; assembly: GCA_013397755.1. Lineage (NCBI taxonomy): Eukaryota > Metazoa > Chordata > Aves > Passeriformes > Corvidae > Cnemophilus > Cnemophilus loriae. The sequence goes on from VZTF01007421.1 coordinate 2,245,281, forward strand.
TCCTAGGGACCCTGCTGGCCGTTTTGGGGTGTCCCACTAGAGGGGCTGCCCAGCCCCGGGATGTGCCGCGGCCCCTCAGCTCTGGACTGTCCGGGATGGTTTTGCTGATGTGTCACATTTTCTGCATTTCTTTCCTCATTCCTCTCTCCCTGGAGTTTCTGGGAATGAGCTCGTCCCCTGCCAGGGCCAAATTTCCTCCCGCCCTGCCCTGCCCGCTGTCCTGCCGGGCATCCTGACCGCTGTCCTGTCCTGGTGGCCTTTGCACTGTGCCTGACCTCGTCCCTGCACTGCACGGCCCCACGGCAAAGGGCCAAGGCTGGAGCTGGGCCGGAGCAGTGTGGGAGACAGGGACTGGGACTGGGACACTGCCCCAAGAGAGTGTGGAGCACACGTGTGTGCACATGAGCACGGGCAGCTCCGGCTCCCGGCAGCACCGGCAGCCTGGTGCTGGGACCCTGCTCTGTCCCTGTCCCTGCTCTGCCCCGTGACCCATCCCACGACCAGGCAGGGGACAGAAAGCCTGGCCCGGTGCCACAGATCCGCCTGATGCCGTGTCCAGGAGGAGCCGTATCCGTCCCGATCCCTCAGGAAGGACGGGAGGGTGGTAGGAGTGGGATGGCTCCAGCTCGGCATCTGTGGGGTCCCAGCCCTGGATGGAGCAGCCCAGCCCAGGCACGAACCCCTGCTCAGCTGGAGCTCAGCGAGGAGCCCCTGGGTGCACCCAGGCCTTGAAAGGGACAGGGGACTTGGGGGGGATCCCAGCCCCCTGTGGAGCGTTGCTCAGCCCGCGTCCCGCAGGTGCCAAGCATGTGCCGTCCCTGGAGCCGCTGAGAACCGCCAGGCACAGGATGGAGAGTCGCCGGAGGGACATGGAGCTGCTCAGCAACAGCATGGCCGCGTACGCGCACATCCGAGGTGAGCCAGGACGCGGCTGGGGGGCCCCCGGCAGGCGCGGGCAGGTCCCTCACCCCCTCCGTTCCCCCCGCAGCAAACCCCGAGAGCTTCGGGCTCTACTTCGTGCTGGGCGTCTGCTTCGGGCTGGTGCTCACCCTGTGCCTGCTGGTGCTGCGCTTGTCCTGCCGGCCCCCCCCGCGGCCCCCGGCGCGCCCCGGCGACCTCAGCGAGGATGAGGAGGACGACGAGGACGAGGACGAGGACGAAGAGGACACCGTCGACCGCGCAGTGTCCGAGTCGCTGCTGCGTGTGACCGAGATCCCGCTGGAGAGCCACGGCCCCGGGGACGGGGCGCTGGCCGTGAATGTGTTCGCGTCGGCCGAGGAGCTGGAGCGGGCGCAGCGGCTGGAGGAGCGAGAGCGCATCATCCGCGAGATCTGGCGCAACGGGCAGCCCGACATCCTGGGCTCCGGCACCATCGGCACCCTGGGCCGCGTCCACTACTACTGAGCCCGGCAGCTGCCCTGGCACGGGGGGCTGCTCCCCCACAGCGGATCCCATACCGTGCCAGGAGAGACCAGGAGGACAGGGGGGCTGCTCACTGCCCCTGAGCTCGCAAAGCTGCCTTGGACTGTCCCTGCACCACGGAGAGCCAGACCCCGGCGTCACGGGCACCCCCGGGGCTGGACTCGCCCCCGCCACTGTGGGACACGATGCACTTTGAGCCATTGGTACGACGGCTGGCACCAGCCGAGCAGCCCTTGGACACGCGGGACCAGGGACAAGGACAGGGCAGCTCTTGCTGCCGGGATCGGGCGGGGGTTTCACCCCGTGGGGCAGGGCCGGGCTGTACGTCCGTGCGAGCCGTGGGCTCCTGCCCCACAAACATGGTGCTGTTGTACACGAACTAGAGCCCAGCGTGGCGGGTCCGGCGTTTCGGGGGGCCCTGGACACAGGGACGGCCTCGGCCCCTCCCCGCGCCAATTTTCTTCCCGGCCCCACTAAAATTAGCCGGCTCTTTTCCGGCACCGCCCGCCCTGACCCAACGCCCTCCGGCCGGACCAGGGCGGATGTTCCCGCTGGACTCTGGGCCGGCCGCTGCTCCCCAGGGATGCGGCAGCTCCCGCCGGGCTGAGCCGCATCCTGCCCCGCTCCCAGCCCCGCGGGCTGCCGGGCCCCGCTGCCCCCTCCCCGGCTGCTTTATAAAAATAGCTCCTTCCCAGGCTGGTTCCCCCCCTCCGCCAGCGCCAGCAGGATCCAGATGTTTTCCAGATGTTCTCCAGTGGCTGGAGGCCAGGATGTGGTGGGGCTGGGGCTGGGGCTGGAGCTGGCCTGGGAAACTGTGCGGGGGTGGAGGAAGAGAAGGGGGAGGAGGAGGAGGCCCTGCCCCAGCCCTGCCGCAGGCCCTGCTGGGACACTTTGTGCCATGGTGGGACCCTTTGTGCCCGGCAGGACCTGCCCGGCCCTTCAGGGACACGGCAGCCAACAGCAGAGCCCTGAGCAGCCCCCACACAGCACTCTGTACCCAAAATAGTTTATTTTAAACAATTTCTATAGGTCCAGGGGCTGTTATGCCTGAAGGAGCAGTGCCTGGGTGTGGGGTGGGTGTTTGTACCCGATGGGTGCAGAACCGGGCTGGGGGCAGCGAGGTCAGGGGGGCACACGGAACCATGTGCCACCCACCTGCCCCGTGCCATGGGTGGGCACCGCAGCCCCCCCTAACAGGGCAGCCCCTTCCTCACCCGCTCGATCTCTGCCTGTGGGGAGAGGCTTTGATGGTTGGGGGGCACAGGGAACCCCAGGATGAGGCAACCCCTGCCAGAGACTCACCTGCAGCACCTGGCGCTGAGTCCGCTCCTGGCACAGCTCCTGCCGCAGGTCCTGCAGGTCCCGCCTGCAACACGCCAGGATGGCTCAGCTGGGGCCACAGCAAGCAGCAAACGGCCAGGAGCCACTGGGGACCCCCTGACACCCCCATCCCCACTCACAGGTGCTGGACTCGCATCAGGTCCACGAGGATGTGCAGGGTCCGGACCTCAGCCTTCAGGTCCTCCAGGGCCAGTGACCTCCCCTCTGACACCTCCAGCCCTTCTGTGCTCCATGGCAGGACAGGCACCTGCCCCGTGCTGGGGACAGGGGCACAGAGCCCAGCATGGGGCAGCCCCTGGGGCTGCTCCCCCCCACAGGGACCCCTCGCGCTCCCCAGGGCAATGCTGGGTGGCCGCTGGCCGGGTACTCGTGGCCGTGTGGCTGTGGGGTGGCTCAGCCTGGCTGTGGTAACTGACACCGTGTTGAAGCCGCTGGCATCTGCCACAGTAAGAACAGGAATCAGCACCTGGTGCTGGGCAGGGCCCGGCCACTCTGCATGGCCCCTGAATCTTACCTGGGTCACCGGCTCTGCCCCACTCCATGTCAGCTGAGGTGCTGGGCTGGGGGTCACCGGGCCTGGGGACAGCAGAGGTGTGAAGTGGCACAGCCAGGGAGCTGCCAGCCCCACGCCACGGCCAGCCATGAGCATGGCGCCGGCACTGGGACATCCCAGTGGCCCCGGACACCCCAGCACAGCCACGTGTTTCTTACTTGGTGGCCAGCATGGCGGCTGGTTTGGCCTTGGCAGGAACGGGGGGAGCAGGAGCCATTCTCTTGGTGAGTGGGAGCTTGGTCGGCTCCATCCTCGCTGGTGCTGGGAGCTCTGGGGAGAGGAGGCAGGAGCAGGGCTGGGGCTGGGACCGGCACTGTCAGACGAGAGTGGGGCAGGAAGCGCTTCCTGCTCGTGACATGCCCTGGCCCAGGGGGCCTGTCCCAGGCACATCCCTGTCCTTCCCTCTCCTCCAGCCCAGGACTCACCTGGGGGGCTCCTTGTCCTCGCCCTCCTTGTCCTTCGCTGTGGTTGCAGCTGCCGGGGAGCAAAAGGGCTCGTCAGGTGCTGGAGAAGGAGCCTCGTTACAGCCTCTCCCAGTCCCACACCAGCCCCTGCACCAGTCCCTGCATCAGCCCCACTGTGGTCGGCGCTTCCTCTGTGTGGTGGAGCAGGCAGCTGCAAAGCTCCCTGCGCACCAGCGCTGCGGCACGGGCAGGATGTCATCCTGCCACCATCCACAGCACAGCAGCATCCCGGTACCGCTGAACCCTGGGGTCACACCAGGACAAGCCCACTGGCAGGGTGGGATACAGGACATCAAGCCATGGGCATGTGCCACCGTGTTCTCATGGCAGGCCCCCATCCCCATGGCAGGCCCCCCGTCACCGTGGTTGGCCACGCTGTCCCTGTGGTGGGTCATCACATCCCTGTGGTGGGTCATCATGTCCCTGTGGTGGGCCATCACATCCCTGTGGTGGGCCACGCTGTCCCCATGGTGGGCCAGCAGCCCTGCTGCTGCCTGGTCCCTGCTGCTGCCACCAGCACAGCCTCTGTCACAGAGGCCTTGATGACACCAAAAATGGTGCTGGAATTACCCACCCAAAGATACAGCTGGAGCCCCGAGGGCTGCGGGGATGAGGACACCCCCATCCAAAGCCCCAGTGCTCCTTCGCTCCCGGTGGCACAGGGGTGATGGTGCCCAGAAGTGCCCAGCATCCTGCCAGCTCTCCTGCAGCCCAGGAGCAGTGTGATCACACACAGGTGCTGCCATTGGGATGATCCCGTGCGCGGGACCCTCGGAGCTGCGGCTGCTTCCTCCTACCTGCCCGTGCGGGGCTGCCCCCGAGGCCGAGCAGTGCCGTGCCGTGCCAGGCTCCCCGGCCCCACACCGCACACGTGATGCTGGAGGAAATCGGCTCCGTGCTGGGAAGGAAGTTCAAGCAGAGAGCACCTCAGTGCTGGTCCACACCACGTCCCTGTGCCCCACGGGGGGACTCCTGCTCCCCAAACCCACCTCGTGCCTGTGCCCGTGCCCGTCCGGCCATCCTGGCGGGACACCAAGGCTCCTGGCACCGGCTGGACACCAGGGCCAGACTCGCTGGACTCTGTGTGCTGGGACAGTATCGCCGGCTTCAGCTGCGGGAGAGGGTTTGGGTGAGAGTGGCACTGAAGGGCACCGGGTGCTGGGACGGCTGGCACAGCAGAGCCCCACAGAGGCGTGTCTCCCCTGGCCACCCCCAGCTTGGAGCCCCCACCCACATTCTCCAGCCCTGGGCAGGGCTGGGCCATCTGTGCCACCGCGGGGTCTCAGTGTGGGCACTGGGGTCCCTGTGTGACAGCGCTGTGGGTGCAGGGGAGAGCTGGGGCCAGCGCAGTGCGGAGAGAGGCACCGGGCCAGGACCGCAGGCGGCTCGGGGTGACAGCTCACACTCACCCGGGTCTCACAGCGGTTCTGTCACCCTTGGCTGGAGGGGAAGTGGAACCCAAACCACAGAGGGGCTGAAACCCACAGACTGTGACGGCAGCAGGTGGTGCGACCACGCTGCAGCTGTCCCTCAGCAGGGCCTGGTCAGTGTGACACAAGGGATCCCGGCTGGTCCTGGCCAGTGCCTGGTCCAGGAGACAGCGTGGATATTCCTTTTGGCCAAACGCATCTGACCCAGCAATACCGAACTGGGAGCAGGGAGGGGGGCTGGCAATCAGCCGTGGGGCAGAGAGGGAGGGCAGAGTAGCGGCTTCAGTGCAGAGCAGGAGGCTGAGCTCCCCAGGTGTGGCCACTCAGGCCAAGGAGCTGGGAACACTGGGCACCCATTTCCTCAGGCTGGCTCAAGGCTGAGTGTGAAGGGAAGCTCCAGCCGTTAACCCATGGCCCTGTCCCAACAGCTCTTGGCCAACAGCGTTACCCACAGCAGCCAGGAAAGCTGCTCTGCCTGGGGGCACGCTCAGCAGCCCCCACAGCACCCCCCTGGGGATGGCAGCCATGGAAAAGCAGCTGGTGCTGGGCAGCAGCGAGGGCAGCGCACGGGGCTGCAGCTGCCCAGCACTGGGACAAGCCCCTGTGATCTCCTGGGAGGAGCTCAGGTGTGGGAAGGATGGAGCTGGTCCTGTGCACGGGTGACACAATCCCTGCTGGCAGCGGGCTGGGGAAGGGCCTGTGGCTGTGTCACCACTGTCCCCAGGCAATTACTGCCAGAACAGGGGCTGGAAGATCTGTTAATGCATAAAACCCAACAGGGAGTTGCTCCCCTGTTGCTCCAGGCACTTGGTCCTTTCAGGCTCCCCTGGCAACTCAGGACACAAACCAAGCAGAGTTACACCTACGACTTATTTTATTGTATTTTATTTGCATAAACAAACTTCGGGGCTTTGCTAAACAGGAACTGTTCAAGTCAAAACAAACCAAACTCTAGCTGGTGTGTGGGGAACAGCACAGCAATCCTGGGGAGAGGGACAGGGGGAGCACGGGCACGGCTGTGCCTCCCCGCCCAGGCTCACGACCTGGCCGGGAACCCTCCACAAACTGCTCCAGAATATCATTAAAGTAGAAGATAAAAAGAAATGCATCCTTAAGGGCCGTCCTCAAGCAGCTCAGGAGGAATCTGCCTTTTGGTTTTATAAAAAGATTAATAAAAAATATTGAAAAAGTCTCATCTCCATTTATATTTTTCCCCAAGAAGAATTCGGAAGTTCCTTAGAAAACTGTGTCACCTTGGAAAGGGCACTCGGGTCACAACCAGCTGCAGGGAGGAGACACAAATGCTACAAGCAGTTTGGGGTCCAGCACACACCAGGCCTAATAGTCAACACAAACAGTGGCCAGAAGTAGGGTGTAATTTTTTTTTTTTCTCTTTTAAACCATGCTAATTTTGTTAACTTCCAACATAAAAGGAAAACAAGAATTTTTAAAAGGCCCTAAACTCAACTGTTACATAAAAAAATGTTTAAAAAAAAAAAAAAAAGTCATAGCAGTTTGGTCCCAACAAGTGAACATTTAGATGTTTACTCACATGCTTCATTGTTTTCTTATTTATAAGAACCAAAAATAGTTTCCAAAATTATCTCTGAATTGATGCTACTACGTATGTAAAGGCCTAAAATAAGCAGAATTTAGAAAATTGAATACACAGTAGGGGAGGAAAATTTGAGCGGGCGAGTGAACCCCGACTGTCACTGGGTCAAAATTATAAAAGAGAAACAAAATGTCAGGACAGGTGGGGTCAGGTGGGCACAAACTAAAATCACATCGTCCTCAAAGCCTGTTACCAAAAAATAACCGACCATCCATAAGGTCACAGAGAAGGGAAAATCTGGGGTCTCACCCAGTGCTTGACCGTATCCAGTCCAGAAGGGAAGTCTTTGGGAAGAGAAACTCCAGGAGTGGATCCGAGCGTAAATGATGGATCAGTCCCAGTCCGTGCTTGGGGAGGCTGAACTCTGGAAATGCAGTTAAATAACGTCGGGATCGTTTCCGAGCTGCTCTCCAGGGCTCTGCTCAGCACGTGGGGATCACCCTGACACCCCAGCACCAGCCTGACCCCTCCCCTCCTGCCAGGGCTCCCAGAACCGCGCGGACCCCGCGGCTACTCGGCCGTCGTCTGCAGGGCGTCCTTTTCCTCCCGGTTTTCCGTTCCGCTTTCGTCGTCTTCGATTTCTCCCTCTTCCCCACTGAACTTGTCATGAGCCCACTTGGGGCTGGTGCTGGACTTGCGGAACATGAAGCGGCCTCTTCCCCGGGGGAAGGCGCCACGGCCGCGGCCCCTGTTCACCCACTTGTCCGTGCCCTCGCCCTCGCGGTCGTCGTGCTGCACGGGAAGCCAAGGACAGCAGGTGAGACAGGCTGGCACCGCCCTGCACCGCGCCTCTGCGACCGCCCTTGGGGATCCACTTAATGGGAACCACTCTACAGGGAGCAGGAACGAGCTCTCTTTAGGCACGAGCCGGCAGCTTCCCGTGAAGCGTCCCCGAAGCCTTACCTGGTGTGCCAGCGACAGCTGGTGCTTCCACCTCTAACGCACCTGAGACCGGGCACACCTGGAGCACGCGGGTGTCTCAGCACCCAGGTACGTACCAAGTAGTACTTCTTGCTCTTCGGCGTGTACTCGGGGTCCCACTCCTCCTCTCTGCTCCGCTTCTGGAAGTCGTTGTTGCCGCCGCTGTTGCTGTTGTTGTTGCCTGAAAAGTTGCCTCTGCCCCATCCTCTCCCTCGAGCTCTGAACTGCTGCAACAGCAACACACAGGAGAAAAATAGAACAGCTGCAGAGGCAGTACCCTCTCACCCCTGCCAGCTTCCAAGACATCCAACATCCCTTCTCTGACCATCCAAAACACCTTTAAAACCTATCACTAAAGCAAGAGGACAGCACATTCTTGGGTTTTTAGTTCATCTGATCACACAGCACATCACAGTTCCTATAAAGCTGATGAAGATCACGTAGAGGCATTTCCAGGGCAACCCCAAGCAGGTGAGACCCCTCTGCACACGGACTGCAAACGTGAGCGTGGCCAAACCCCCACGGAAGCACAGCGTGGGCCCATCGGGCTGCTCAGCATCACCAATGCACAGAAGCTTCCAGGCTTTGTTCTGCTGCCCAAAGCACAGCCCCAGCAGCCTGGTTTATGCCCCAGACCTGGAGTGATTCCACCAGGGCTCATCACCCTGGGGGCTTCTCCTCCAGGGCAGCTTTATCGGAAGGAGCAACACACAATGGCCACTTCCTGCCCACTTTGGGAATCAACCCTCAGGGCACAGGTGGAGAACATTTGGGGCAGGGGTGGAGAACACTTACAAAGGTTCCTCTCGCTCTTCCTCTCTCATTTGGACCGGTGAATTCCTTAGTCCCAAGGCGGGATTTGTCAAAGCCTGTGGAGCTCTCCTCCCTCTCCTCAGTCTCCTCGGGATACTCCTCTGCTTTGACTGAATGAGAGGACCACGAAGACGATGAACTGGATCTGGATCTCTCACGCACCCGTCGGTGTTTCCTGTTTCAGCGACGGCAACGGAGGGGAGTGGGACACAACAGCATTAGGAACTCACCTGCGACCCATCTGATACAAAACCACTTCCTTATCACTCTCTTATCAATGCCATGCTCTCCTTTTCCTACTGCAAGAGGAAAAGCCATAGTAAGAGCTCAGGCTCTAACACATGGCTCGAGATCTCTCCAGAAGGAACTTGTTGCTCCTTCCTAAGGTGTTTACACCATCTGCTCTCAGCTTAGCATGCATCCATGGAGTTTTAGTCAAATGGAAAATTAAGCTAATAGAAAAGGATTAAATGAACATCAAAGCCAAGTTATTTTAACATGGCTGTTTCTCTCTGACACAACAGGAACAAGAAGGAAAAGTGACTCACCCATCCTGACACATGGAGCTTTCCCATCTACCTTTTACAATTATTTAGTGTTTCTGAGAGATACAATGATAGCGAGACAACACGCAGAGGGGTAGCTCAGGCCACTGGAGGAGTTATGTCACAGGTGCACAACTGTGTGTACAACTGTTGCACACGGTGTCGTCTCCAACCTGAGCAGCAGAGACACGAGAGGCACAAGGAAATGGCTACTGGCTTTCCTACATACTTTTTCTTTGAGCCTTTGTGACTTTTCTCCGTTTTCTCAGTTGATCTTTCCCTTGAGTGACTTGAATCTCTCGAGTCCACCGACTCCCTGGATTTATCGCGTTTAAGATCTCTTTCCTTATGTTTTTTACGGCGTTCAATATCAAGGCGCAGATCAACAGGGTCGTCCTTATATTTCCCTTCAGCCTACAAACGCAGGGGAGAGGGAGGGCAGAGTTGAACACAAGGTCTGCAGTGCCCCAGCTCAGCACCATTTACTTTGCTACTGACTGCACAGACTTCTGAAGAACTAGGAGCACACTGAGCACTAATGAATATTCCACTTTAAGATGTCAAATAATGCACTATTAAAGTCAGTCTGCCTTTCTCAGAGTTCAATTTTCCTACACTTAAAATCACTGCTTTTTAAACTTTTAATCTCCTCTTTAAACAGCATTAAAATAAACAGTCTGGAAGAGGGGAGGGGGAAATGGAAGCTGACATTTATTGTACACCACAGCCAGCAAGGATGTGAACAACCTGGGAATCCCATCCAGCCGATTATGGATCACAAGGACAGTGGGGCAGAGCTGTCTGACAGCCCATGGGTGCACCTGAGGTCCTGCTGACACTCTCACCTGGGCAAGGGCCAGAGGGATTTTAATCCCCAGGTCTAGAAGTGGCACTCTGGGAGAAGCAAAAGCTCTTTGCTGCTTGGAGAAACCCAAGATTAGTGATCCAAGGGGCAGGAGGAGGCCAGTGAAAGGCAGCATCCAAGGGGTCTGGGACAAGGCCAACATCCCATGGATAGGGAGGTTTTACTACATCTGTCAGGAAGATTTACTCGGTGCAGATGCCACCCACAGCTCCTTCCCCTGGGCTGGAGGGCACCGTGTGACAGGTGCCACAAAGCCCCACAGACACATTTTGTGTGTGTCTCCCACAGTCCTGCCAAGTCTGCTAAAGCAAGCTGGTGTCTCACAGAGCAAAAACCCACCAGCTGCATGAAAAATTAAAACTAAATTTACATTGCTAATTAAAAACAAACATAAAAGACACCTGGTAATGCTTGCTTTGAGCTGTATTTTAATTGGTACTTCGAGAAGGGATTAGGAGTTTCTCTGGGAAAGGAGCAGTTGTTTTCCCTGCGCCTCCTTTGAGCCCTGTGGCACCTGGGTGAGATTCTGCTGCCTGCCCAAAGTGACAGTGGCTGTGGTTTGACAAACAGGTAATTGGGCAGCAGGAAGGCTGCAGGAAGCCTTGCACCACGTTGGTACCAACACCCAGCCTCAGCCATTGCTACTGCATTTACACAACACTCATCCTGGGAACTGTACAACTTGATATGCAACATACATCAAATTAATCGTCTTCAATTAAATACAAAAGGATTAGTAATTCTCTAGCTGTTAAATTTTTTACTTACATGAGTTTCTAACCACTTTTTTGTTTAAATAAATATGTCAAATAACGCAGGAGTGAGAGCAGGCATTTTGTTTTGGTATTTTGCTCTTCTACTTTCCCCAGGCAAAGAGCTTTAATTTCTACTCTGAGAATAAAACTGCTCCCAACACGATGGATGACAGATAAGTGACAAAATCGGCAGCAGCTCCCTTATGTGGCACAGCAAACACCTATTTGGGTTTGGGAGGGCACGTCTGTTTCACGGAAGGCTGGCGAGCTGTTTGGAAACCACGTTTATAACACACTCTGCCAAGCTGATGCTCAGAGTTCAGGCCCATCAAATCCATCTCACCATCGTCCATGTCAAGCCACAAGTGTGTTTGGAAAAAATCGAAAACAAATATGAAACAAGTAAGGTTTCAGCAGGACTGGTTAAAATCTCTTCAATGTAAATATGTATGAAGGTGAATAAACAAAGGTTAAAATCTCAAACATTTTACGTTAAGCCTTTTTTATGATTGTTTACAGTGAGTGCAATGGCTTAACATTCATCTACTCAGCAAAGCTAAAACACTCAATCCCAAATGCTCTGGATCTAAGACAAGTGCTGAATGTTAAAGTAACAGCAATCAACAGAAATGGCACAGTCAGTTGTTAGAACAAAATTTATCATCTGCTTAATAGTGTATCTGCTTTAGCTCAGCATTTAGTTTTACTTTCCTCTTTTTGACATGCATGTCTTTGAAAACATGGTTGGCAATATTGCACGTAACAATGGAGTTAATCATACTTACAAGCAGAAAAATATCACAAAAAGTCTCTTCTCTCATCATGGGCACTTGTTCCAAAAATCCTCTCTTTTTTCTCAAGCTCACCTCAATTGACTTTGGGGTCATTTACCATAGTCTAACCACTTCACAAAGGTTGTTGATACATTTTTAATAAAAATTAACCCTTTGTAGTTCATTTTTAGAATTATGCCCATCCTTAAAAGAAAAACACAAACTTAAGTAGAGAGTAATTTAAACAAAAACATCACTGTTAAGTTCATGCCCAATGCACTCATTTTGTTGAATTAAACTAATCAGAGTAACAGTTCACCTTGAAGCCAGGATCTCTGGAGCTTTTCGATTCCTCTTGAGAGAATCCATGTTTTCTAAAAGTACTGGGAGATATATCTATCCTCCTAAAGTGAAAAAAAAATAAACAGATATAACCTTGCTCATAAGAAGAACCTGAGGATTTTAGACCAAATGCCATTTAAAGCAGACCACTATTTCCAAAGGTGTTTAAAACTCCCCGTATTTTTCCTTTTGTTTTTTGGCTGAAGCTAGTTATATACTTGAATTGTTCTGGAATTATTCCAGAGTTTAAGAAATGAAATCTGGAATACCTCTGCAATGTTAAGACAGCGTCTGATGGCACCAACCTGTGGATTTCAGGGCTCTTTTTGTTTTTAGCTGCATCTTGTTCCATTCCTTTCTTTAAATATTTGGTAAAGCGTTCGTTCAGTGTCATTGCTGAAGATCCAAAGTGATGCTCTGTCAGAGGTTTGAACAAATAACGCCAAAATATTAGTGCCAGTTCTGTAAAAAGGCAAAGCCCACCCATCCCACAGCTTGTTAAAACCCAGGTGCAGGTCAGTGAAGCACCACGGGGATGAGCTCTAATGCTACTGACAAACTGCAGCTTAAATTTTTGGTGTTTCAGTGAAATAAACACAATTTCCTCTGAGTGAGTCACAAATTTATCAGAACACACAATTCTATGTCCCAGACTCTGAGTATTTCTCAGGTAAAAACAAGAACACCTTCTGCCTGTGCAGAAGAGTATTTATGCAAATAAAGATGATCACGATCACGCTGCTGGTCTCATCTCTGGAATACCTGCTGGAAAACAACTCCAGGCATTTCGAGTGCACAAACCCCACTTATCTGGGCAAGGGAGGAGTGAACCTTCCCCGAGGACACACGGACTCGTGACTCACCTCTTACATGATGGACTATGGTCACTATGTGCTGAGCAAACAGTTCAGAAGGGCTTCGCTGCGACTGAGCCGACTGGATGTGATGGAAAATCGAGCGGAATTCCTGCTCTTTCTTGTTGCTGTGCACGAGATCCCGGCACAGCTTGCGCTCCTGAGCCAATATGCCACTGGGACTGGAAAAAGAAGAGCCCATGAAATAGGAGAACGGGGTGAAGGGGAGCAATTTAAGGTGTTTAATTCTGCAGGAGCTGGGAGCTCACTGATGGTTTATGTTGTTTTTAGGGAGGCACCCACGAACACTCAAAAGCAAGGAGCACTCATGAGCAAGGAGCTCACCAAAACATCCCTAAACACACTGCTCCAGGTTACTGGGATAATTCGGGTCACTATTCTAATGCTGCATGGAGAATAAAGAGTAGTAAAACACATGGCAGAGAATCAAATGGATTTAAGCAGCACAGCAGCTCCCCTGCACAACTCAGCTTCCCTCAGCCAGAAGCCATGGAGTACCTGACTCCATCTGGGACTCTTCCCAGAGCCTCGTGCATCCTAAACTAATCTTACATCCAGTCATAGCAAAGGTTAGGGAAAAGTTAATCTGTAGCTCCCAAAACCACAAACTGTGATGCAATATTGGTTAGCCTTCCTCACGCTTGGCAAGCACACGGGGATCTCAGGAAGAGAAACAGGAAAAAACATCACTACTGAGACTGCTCTAAAGCTGCCAGATCCTTACCGTGCAAGGTCCTCATCGAAGGAATCCATTCGAATATTGACCTGGGCCTCACGAGTAATGGAAAAGGAGGATTTGCCAGGAGTTAGCCCCTCTACTTTGGTGCCTGGCTTCTCCTTCACCTCGGAAGCCTTTCTTGGTGGAGGGGAAGAGCTTTTTTCCTGGCTTGACTTGTAAGTGGTCACTCTAAAATTCTTTTCAGGTACAAAACCCCTGTGACCAGGTTCAGCTCTCTTGGATCCTGATCTCTCTTCTTTTTTGGATCTTTCAGAATAGCTTTCTTCCTCCATTTCATCAGGTTTCCTCTGCTTCTCTTTACCAGGTGGCAGGAACACCACACCTTCCCATTTTCCTGACCTATCCTCTTCTTGACTTTTACTTGAAGTCGCTACGACTTTAGACATAAATTTGGGCTCATCATCAAACTCCGAATCTTTCCGGCCCTTTGCCTTGTCTTTCTTGTCCTGCTCATCTGTTTCATCCTTCCCATAATGACCTTCCTTGTGGAACTCCGGGACCTTGAGCTTGTCAAAGTCATCCCTGAACTTGTAGCGCTTGGGCGACTGGCTGCCGCGGTATCCCTTCTCCGAGTCAGCTTTCGATCCATACGAGTCAGATTTTGCCTTTCCATCAGCTGATCCCAACTCAGAGAAATTCCCTTTTTCTTTACTTTTTTCTTTCTCAGCATTTGTTACTTTCTGGTCTTTGTCTTTCCCATTCTCAGCCTTCTGCTCTTCCAGATACCTGATCATAAAACAGACATTACAGGAGGTTTCTTATTATAGCTCAACGAGGTCAATTCTTCAGTTCGAAGAGTCAAACTTCAGAGAACAACAAGCTATGCATGTACTGAAAGCTGCCTCTAGGCCCTAAAACAATTAAAATGTCAAGCAGATTACTCAGCCTCAATTCAGACTTTTGTTCTCACTAAATTCAGCAGATGCACAAGGACATGGATATGCAGATCTGATGGAATGAGGCTCAAGGACAAATTAAACCCAGCTGACCCACAGATGCATTGGAAGGAAAAGAGGAACATCTTACCCACTCCGTTTATTTACTTACAAACCTGGTTCAGGAGAACAACACATCAAACCTTTCAAATTGGGCTGTTCTGCTTTAAACAACACACTGGAAATAAAAGCCTCAAAAGCTACTTCAAATTTGGGATGCAAGTTTCATAGGTAAGCTAAATATTTCATGACAGACTGCAAATACAAATAAAAGCAAACAGGTTAACAGAGGAGAATATGCTGCTGGGAGAGATAAAACACTTCTGGTGAGAACAATTCAGCTGGTTTATAGCATCTGAACAGTTTTAAAGCATTCACAAATCAAAACCCTGGCTCTGTGGGACAGCAGGAAAGCCCAGGGACACCAGCTCAGTGCTTTGGAAAGCCCAAAGAGTCACAGGAGATTTTTCCCTTTTTAAATTTCAGACATCCTTAATATAGAATCAGACCAAACCCTCTTTAAAAACAATAAAGACTTGAAAGCACTTGTGAATGGTGCTGTATCTCTCAAAACAAAGTGCCACCTTTGGGCACAATCTGCAGTGGATTAATCAAGAGAATGATGGCAGCAGATGCCTTCTGCATGGAAGGCTGTCTTCATTTTAGAGATGTACTCGGTGCTTTAGTTTCTCATCCTACCCACATCCACAGGCATAAGCACTGCAGCTGTACCTGCCTTGGGCTGCTTGCAGCAGGATTTAATTAATTTCTTCTAATTTACAGTACCACAATTCCAGAAGGCAACACTAAAAACGTCTATAACCATCACATAAGTAACTGGGAAATGTGAGCTACCAGCTGCCAAGAAATCTCCTTGGGCATTCTTCACTTCACGTGTTCACGGGCTATGAACATTTTTGCAGGAAATATATACAATCTTTAGAACTACCCAAGTTGGAAAACCAATTCCAACTTCCTACAACTCTGGGCTGTGTTTTTTCTGTAATTCAGACAGGACCAGGCCCAGAGCTGGCAGTGTGCTGGCACAGCTTCCCAGCCGGACCCTGCCCCAGCCCCTCACCCTGCTCACAGGCAGCATCCACATGTGCAGCAGGCTCCTCAAAAGTAACCCAAAAAAAAACCCAGCACCACAAAACGCATCACTTGCCTCTTGGAGAAGGCTCCTCCCCCGGGAGCTGTGCCCTCCTCCTTCGGAGTGGCACCATACAGCGAACTGACGGGTGTGGGGCTTTTGCACACCGGGCTCTTCCTGGTGGGGCTCATTCCTGCCGAGCCGTGCTCGAAGGGGCTCTGGTGGGAGCCCCCCTGGAAGGAGGTGGAGCCGCTCTGGGCGGCAGAGCCCATCGGGGACGGGCTGGAGCGCGGCGGGCTCGGCTTCTGCACGGGGCTGGGCCGGGGCGAGCGCCGCCGCACCACGACCGACTGCAGCGGGCTCTTGAGGGCAGGGCTGCGCTCCCGGGGGCTCAGCTCCGACACCGACCCTCTGGACGTGGAGCCCGTGCCATAGCTGCTCACATCTTGCCACGGTTTTGACCCCTCGGATGCCTTGGCATCTTGAGCCCCCGCTCCTGAAAACTGCTGCTCCTTAGACTCGTCTCCTTGGTTATCTCCCGCAGCCTGGGATGCCCGGGCATCCTTGGAGGATGATTTCTTCTCCTTTCCAGATTTACGCTTGGAAGACTCAACCCGACTATGATTCGAGGACGAGCGCGAAGAGGAAGACCTCCTTGACCGGTCGGAAGAGGACTTATCAGAATTCCTGGAATGACTTCTGGACCGTGGGGAAGGAGACCTTCTCTTGGGCGAGCGGGAGCGCGACCTCCCCCTGCGAGGGCTGTAGGCCTGGCGGTAGTTTTGCCAGTTGGACCTGTAATTCCCATATCCTCCTCGGTTGTACTGGCCCCAGGGATAAAACCCTCGGTTTCTGCCACGGAAATAATACGGTCTCCGGTATCCTCTGTTATGGCCCCTGAAATCCCGGTTCTGATAGACTCTTGGATGGTTCCTTTCTCTGTTGTGAGATGGAGAATAGGATCTTGAACGAGACCTAGAACTGATAAAAAAAAAAAAAATTGCACATATATTTTATATTATAGTTTCTTTTTGTGATTTATTTTTATAGTTTATTCTTCAGCCACAACTTTTTATTTGAAGACTTATTAAAAAACTACTTTGAAAAACTAATTTCTAAGCTTTTAAAAGAAATTTCTTTGGTTTACCTTTATCTGACTGAGGTATTACACTTTGCCATGAATAAATTGCAGTGGACATAACTTGTACCTGTGATACTGTCAAATATTTGATTTCAGAGTCATTGCAGAGACCATGATAAGCACACATTGCTCTCTATTTTGCTGGGATGAAAATGGCTGCTATCCAGCTTCAGAAAAAGTGACAGATCTCAAGCATCCAGCCCTTAACAGCTCAAGGTCACAGTTATACCTCATCCACAAAGAAGTACTTATTATGCAAATCACGCTACCCTTATTGGACCAGATCCCAAATCTCCCTCTTTTGTCCCAGCTCCACCTGTACTTTAAAATCCTGATAATCCAGATGAAACCTCACTTCTTTGTCGGGCAAGTTCCATAAATGGCTACACCCCAACAGCAGAAGGGCAGCAGTGGGGTGAAGGGCACGCTGCTCTGTGGGTTAAGCACCCAAAGGTGCATCCCGGGGCACCATCCCAGGGCACCACCCCGGGGCACCATCCCGTGGAGGGACAGCGCTGGGACACCTCTGCCGGGTGCCGCCAGGTGCCGCTGTGGACGCCCCTGCCTGCATCCACAAAACCTGACTCCAGGAATGCACAAATCCTGGAAAAACGCAGATTCCACTGGCTAATTTGTCCCATCAGTCTCTCCCATTAAATTGCTTCGGTTGCGTAACTGTTTAAAGGTCCCGCTGTAGCTCAGATGCCAGAGCTACAGGAAGGACTGGCCAAACTATGAAGTTGAAATAGAAAAGAGATTTTTCCGAATGGAATTTGAGTAAATAACATTCACTGGAAGAGTTTCCACAGCCCTTTCTTGCATTCCGAGCTCTGGCTCTGACACGCATGTTGGTCGTACTCCAACGGACATGAACTTCCTCACACAGATCTCAGTGCTGCTCCTCACCTCTCACATCCCAAACCCCCAGAACCAAAGGAGAACAACTTGCTGTTGGAATTCCTACAAGTGTGCAGTCAGAGATGAACTTTAGCTCTGTTTTAATTTCTTCCTCCTACTGAACAGGTCACAGTTTAGCAGGAAACTCTTATTCATACTCCAATCATTGCTAACAAACAGCTTAATGATCATTTTAACAGATTTTTCAATCCTTCAAACAACCAAAAAACTTATCTGAGACACTTCTTCATTCAAACAACAGCGACCAGAAGGAAAAGCAGAGAGGCAGGAGGCAAGGACCAGTTATAACAAGCTCTAGTCCAAGGCATGAGGAACACAGACGCTCAATTTTCAGACAACTGCTGCATCTGTGATCAATTATCAGCAAGGACCTGTTGTACGACGCTTCCAAAATCTGTTCTAGTGCTTTAGAGAGGCTGCCGCAGGAAGATTTCACTCCAAAAGTTGCAGAGACTATTTACCAGAAATCTTTTTAGAAAAATACAGTAAAAGTTATACAGTAGAAGAAACACCAAAAGTGATAATCCCCCAAACTCTGCCAGCCCCCAGAACTGTTGGCACTGCACTGCTCCAGGGCTAAATCCCCAGCATTTACAAGTGAGAAATAAAAGTCATAAAGAAAGCAGAAGATATTAGGCAGACTCCAACACAGCACTGTAATTTAGAAGAAACAGCAAACCTACCAAAGGAAGAATAAAACAATTTGTGGTGCATCCTGAAGTACACAGCAACGGCCTTTTATGCCGAGATCCCACCAGACCTACCTTGGAGCACATCCCAAGGCCAGGCAGGGGGGCTGGGCTGGGCTGACCCCCTCCATTCGGACTCTTTTTTTTTTTTTTTTTAAAAAAAAAGGAGTTATTTATAAAGCAAAAGTAGCTTCAGCAGCAGCACAGAGGAAACAGTCATGTTTGCACAGGGCGCCTTTTTCTCAACTGCCAAAGCTCCTTTACAGCTAGGAGATATTCCCAAATGAGCACGGATCTTCCAGCATTCCAGCTTCCTCCTGCAAAGGGCTCCGCTGGATTCAAGTCTCCGCCTCTAATTTAGTTTTGTCATGTCCTTCTTTCTCCAACTGCACATTCATTAGAGCCTCTGTATTTTAAAGATCTCTAACTGGTAACACTTGCATGTGTTCACAGCCCAGTGGTTTTTGGAATACGTGTTACTCATTTGAGTGAAAAGGCAGGAGAACACCATTATACCCCATCCAACCAGAATGGCTTTACCAGATGCAGAATGCTTAGCCAAGAGAAAAGGAAAAAACTGATATCCAGGGAAGACACAAAGCCTGTAACTGGCCTGCTCAGAAGCAATTCAGGGAGACAGGAACAACTATTATACGCATTAATGATTTCTTAAAATTAACTGCAGCAAAATTATCTTTAGCCACATTATCCCTCCAGAAGGATCTTTCCTGTTACTTGGCTCCTGCATGTCGAGGGGAGGGGCAAGGGAATATCAAGCACTGTCCCCACCTTTCAGAGCAGTGTCTAAAATTGATATTAAAAGTTGCTTGAATTCACTTCTCAAGAGGAGAAAAGCACATGACATCTGCAAAGGCCCCTCGAGTCTGAGTTCAATTACATTAAAGCCTTAAAAAAGTCAAAGTCTCAAAACAAAGATCTTGACTGTGCTGACAAACATCTTACTCTCCTCATTTATTTATTTATTTATTCACAATTTATTCTCCTAAGTGATCGAAAACACCCAAACAGCACAGGTTGTCAGGAAACAGCCTGAGACACAGGACATTATCTGTCCTGGGATCTAATCAAAGTCTTTCCTTGGAAAGGAGCTAAGTGACAAAGCACCTGCAAGGGAGGAAAAGCCCCGCTCCACCCTCTGGCTGCACACACTCACCTCAGTCTGCGCTTCCTCGACCGCGAGATAGAGCGGGAACGGGAGCGGGATTTGGAGAAGGAACGGGAGCGGGACCTCGATCCAGACCTCGAGCGGGAGGAACGGGATCCAGACTTGGATTTGTTAGTTTTGGACATCTCTGCAAGCACCTGTCAGTGCACCTGAGGGAAACAGGGAAATAGAAATATTTGAGAAATGAAGCATGTGGCTGATAGGAGAGAACAGGCAGCACCTGGCAGGGTGACAGACTCCAGGGACATGGAGCTTGATAAGGCTGGAAATAGGAATGTTTGAAGTGCCTGCTAGGAACAGATGAGTGGTGCTGGGCTCAGAATAGAAGGTGTATTTCAGTCTAAGGAGGAAAACTGCAAAAAGGCTCTAAACCCAGCGTAATCACAAATCAGAGTGTGACAGTTGAAAGATTTAAGTTAATGCAAACCTGGGAAGAGGCAGGGCCACGCTGCTGGCTGAGGCAAGGACACCTCTAGAGGCAAACTAGCCCACGGAAGTGAAAATTCCATGTAATTGCAGCCACATCCCTGTCTGTGCAGCCAGCTGCCACTGCTTTGAAGGACAGGGAAGAAATAAAAAAGCTTACCATCAAAAAACCCACCCCGTAAACTTTTATCTAAACTTTCAGAGGCAATCAAGAAAGAGCTGATACTCCAAGACACGGGAATGTGTGTGACCCTATTGGCACAGCTCTGCTCAGGTTCAATCCTGCCCTCTCTGCTTGTGCAGTTCCTGCAGTTGCTGTGATCAGTCACCAGCGTGGATCACCCAGCCGGGAGTTCTGTTGCAGCCAAAATAAATCAGATGTCCTTCCAAATATTCAGAGACAGAAGAGATTACACTGTAGCACTAAATGACTCAAAATAGCCATAATTATGAATTACCTGGGCTATTTTCAGGCATGTGTCCAGGTAAAGATTAGGGAGTCCCTTAGAAGATGATTCAGGGAATAGTCTGACCACACAAATCTTTCAGTTACACCCTCCCTGATCTGTTCTCCTACCAGTGAGCGAAATTTGCATTAACTGCATTTTCCATAAGTTATCAACAAACTTCCCAGCTAAAATGACTAATGAAAAAGAGCCAGAAATAAAAAGGAACTGTTAGTACAAACTTCATCTTTTTTTTTACCTACTGATTAAAAATAGAGATATTCAGGTACATAAACACAAGTGATCAAGTGCGGCTGCTGCTGTTATATCCATTTTAAGGAAATTCCAGAGGACTGACTTGCAATGCCTCCACTTCCAGTCGCTCTCCAAAATTACATATATGGTTACCAAGGCTCCAGCTTCTGCCAGGGCACTTCCAGGAAGAACACAATGCTCAGCACAGGAGCAGCTGCTGGGAGAGTGGGTGGTGGTTCATCACCAGAGCTGGGACTTTCTAGAAATGGGAAGTCGGCTTTTATTTTAAAAAATCACGTTACATGCTCCTGTTCTTCCCTTTCACTATACTAAAGACGTTAGGTCAACTCAACTGAAGTATCTGAATATGTTCCACACATCAGAAAGCACGCAGAAAAAATTATAAAATTAACGCTTCCTGTTCTATTAGGAAACAAGAGATGTTGTTTTAATCCCTGTTGCCCCAGGGACAAAAATCAAAAGGCATTGCCACTGAGAAACAAAGTTTGTTCTTGTGCTTGGCCATTTTTCAGCGAAAGAATGTGTGAAAGGATGATTTTTAAGTATTTCCTTTTAATTCACTGAATATGTCTGTTGAACCAGCAACACTTCCTACTCTGTTGCCCAAAACAATCCAACGCTGAGCATTGGAAACCGAAACATGGAAGAGGAGCAGAAGAAAGAAATGGTAACAGGAACCAGTGCAAGATACAGAAGATGTGGCACTAACTCTCAGGAAATCCCAAGACGACCCCAAAACAGATTTTAAAAATGTCACTTTGTTCTGTTTAAGAGCTTTTGTATTTCACTTTGATCCACAGCATTTCCCAGCCAAACCACCCTGGTGTGTGCAACGTGTGCCAAACGCTCACGTCCTGGATTCTTTATCTTTGCCAACATTTTAAAGTTGATTCATTCCTAACACGTGAGGTAACTCCTGCTAGGATAGAAACAGAGTTGCTATGCTCTACCAGCACTCAAAAGGTTAAACAAACTGCACACTGGAGTCATGTCAGCTTCCTTGAGTTAATGCAGTTGTAAACTTACCTTGATACACATTTAGTTTTAAGAATGACTGACTCAGATAAAATATGTTCAGCAAAGTACCGTGCTCTGAAAGCACCTGTTCTTTTAAAAAGGATTTTATATTTTATATTTTTTAAATAAAGAGGCGCCTGTAGCAAAGCCTGAAGCAAAGGCAAACTCTGAGAACAGCAGTGGCTGCTGGCCTCCCATTCCCGTTTTTCCAGGGCCCACAGCTCCTGGAGATGCTGTGTGTGGCCCTGAGCAGGGACACTTGCACAGTGCTATGGAGACTCGTCCTCCACAATCTGCCCTGCCACAGTCCCATTTCCTTCCTACAGCTACAGAACCCCTGGCACCGGCTCCACCTGCACCTGGGAAGGGACAAGGCTGATCCTGCTGCCTGATCCAGATCTCCTCTCCCAGCAGGCAAGCCTGACTACACACATCTCGAGGGCATGTCCTGCTGGAAGCACTGCCAGGGATTTTCAACTTTTGTTTCTTGGTTTGCTTCTTCTGCAGGCCCAGTTCTAAGCTGTCCAGCAGATCTTCCCAAGGAGTGGAATCTCCCATCCAAAAACATCCGCTGTTTTTGGATGTGACCTATGTGCTGAGTTTAGAAGTTCTGGTAAGGCATCATTCCCTGGGAAACAGACACCTGACAGCTTGTCCATCTGTCAGGAAACCACACTGTATAGAGCAAACTTTGCCTTCTCCATCCCCAAACCCGCAGGGCAATCCAGCACGCCACTGATGGCAACAACAGAGGAGCAAATGCCCCCACTAAAGCACCACCATGGACTTTGCCCAGAAGGCAAACCACTGTCAGGAAACGGTGGCAGGGAAGTTAATGTTTTACATCCCGACAGAACTCAAAAGAGAAGCACAACTCTGCTCAGCAGCAATGAGAAAAGGTCACCATTGAGAGTCTCTCACTGCTACGCACTTCCATGAGCTTCCACAGCTCTGGAATGTAAAGGTTCAGAATAGTTAAGGAAAACTTTTAAGGCCACTGACTGAAATCACTGCAATGCTCAAGCAAAGAACAAAAGCTGGAGGAGGACACACAGCAGAATATGGGATTTAACATTTAGATCAGTGTGACATTTAATAATCTGGCCAGTTAAGGTATCTGGGGCAAGCAGTGCTCTTCTCCCAAAAATCACCAGGGCATTAATCCAAAGATTAGTCAATATAGCATTAAAAAAACAAAAATAGGTACGACTTCTTCCAGGACATCCAAGACTTTTTCACTAAATTGTTCTACTTTACCCATATATTTTGCAGTTACTTGGGAAGACAACCCCAAACATTCCAAGACACAAGACTGAGTTTTTCTTCTAAACCTGCCCCGTATTTTTTGCACAGCAACATTAGCAATGAAAGCAGAATTCTACCATCAGTTTAACTTGCAGCATGCCCAGAAGAGAAGGGATATAAGAAGGTCTATCACAAACCCCAAGACAGGCAGTTTTACCTCTCGTGAAGATTTTATTTGCTGTGCCTACCTGCTTGAGCAGGCTCACACCTTGCACCCTTCTGTCAGATTTCACCGTCTCAGCTTTGTCAATTATAAAATCAGGAAGAAAACCTGAAATGAGAAGAAAATACACCTTTGTACATGCATTGTTCTACTGCCACCAGAGGCGAACTGGCTGCCCTAAGCTCTTGCTGCAACCCAAAAGGTTCATCAGATCCCCAGTGTTTCAGAGAGCACGCACACCACAGCTGACCAGGAATTTTTTCCACAGACGTCTATGGAAAATGTAGGTTTTAAAATGATCGTTCACGCTTTCAAAATTTTAAGTCTTCTTCCTTCCTTGCTCCACCTCCCCTGCCCCATCCCACCTCCTGTGACACACATCTGTCAGTGCACCTGTACAGCCGTGCTGGAGTCATTTCTCTCAGCCCATTTGAACGGTCTTACTGGGCTCAGGACTAAGGATTTTCCCACATTGTTAAAGGAATCCACAAGCCAACAGAAACAATTGTTTTTCCTGACAATTCATCCATCAGCATATCGCCGTCATCCAAGGGAGCCACCAGTCCACTGGGAGCTTTTCTGACAGGTCTACAGTTACATTTCAGAATCCTTCCATGCACTGCTGGAGAGGCGGAGGTTTTAGAAGAGAAAACAGTAGTAAACAATCTCAGAAATTACTCCATGTTATTAAACCTCTGATCTAACAGCAAGAATGTCACTTACTCTGTGTTCAGCCATAAAATAGACTTGTTTAAAGCTATTAATTTCTTGTCCTTACTTCACTGAAAAAGCACAATTTTCAAGTAGCCTTGAAACCTTTCTCTGAACTGGTGATTAAGTCCTGTTCTCACCCAAGGGGGAAGGTGGTGGTGTGACGTTTTAGTGATTTTCAAATCCTGCTTCCCAATCTTGGGAAAAAGCCACAAAGAACAGCGCGCCACAGACTTTTTTTTTATTATTTTTACTGTTGTCTTGCCCATCTGTCTAAATGTGCATAAAAAGAAATCTCAACTTATATCTTACAAACAGCTTTGACTTTCAGCCTTTCACAGTGGCAGAAAGAGTTTGCCATACCCATTATTTCTTGCTTTATGACAGAACACTTGGGCTTTGGGGTTTTTTTTGCCTATTTCCCACACACCACTGTTATCACCAAGTTTTGGTACAATCCCACACACAGAGGTGTCATCCAGAGCAAAACCTGGATTCTCCTTTGGAGAAAAATGTAATTCTTGTGTTTAGAACACTACTACAGAAAAAGGAACCAAGTCAACACACAAGAGGCAGGAGTAGCAAACCTTTCTTCCAGACAGCAAAAGGAAACTGGGAAACGTGCTCAACGCTCTCTGCTGAAGTGGAAATCATAGTCCAGGAGTTTCTTATTCCAGAACACTGTAAAGAACATTTCCACGTGCCAAGTCATGGGTCAAATGAAGAACATTGCTGGTTGTCAAAAAGCCTTTTTCCAGGAATTTGTTCCCTGTTTCCAACTGTTCCAACTGGCCTCTGTTACTTTGTGACTCGTTCCATCTTCCACTCCTTTGTTCGAGGTCTTTCAGGCAGCACACGTGGGGATTTCAGCCCTTCCCCAGCTGCTGCAGAACAGCCCTGCCCGGAGCAGCCCACTCCATCCCCAGGTGTCAGTGAGGATCCTGCACACGGAGCACCACCAGCTTGGCGAGGGAAACGCAGCATGCACCTCCCTGCCAAGGCAGCTGTTTGTGTTCATATCCGAGCATAAACCCCAAAACACCTGGAAACAAGTGACGTGGCTTGTGTACGTACCTCAGACACAAGCACCTTGTGCTGGAATTCCTTCTTGTGGTTTCCATTTATCACACAGTGTTTGCAAACACTCAGCTCATAAATATTCAATGTTTTGTAAAAGCATTTGTAGGAAGCTCAATAGAAGTGTGGTAGGAAAACAAAAAAATTTGCTTTTTTCTGGCCAGCATCTGAGTGAAGATGATGTGGTCTATTTTGCTGTGAGGCCCAAAGTAAATGAGGTGGCACCTCATTAGAGAGCACATTTCTGCCCGAGCCTCTTGGCATCCATTTGGTGTCACCAGCACAGACATTCAGCTCAGGAGGAACAGCTGAACTGCTCCTTCATTTGCTCAACACCCTCCATTATCAGGGAAGAAAAAAATTAATTCTCCTTCTGCCAGCTCTACAATTCCTAATCCCAAACCCCAAAACCCAAACAAGATTAGTTCATTCTGAAAAAAAGGAATAATCCCACAAAACACCTTACAAAGTGTGCTCTGTATAATGAGGCAACAACAATCACTGCAAAAATAAGCTTATAAAGAGCTGCAGCTCTCTCCACCTCCCTGAAGTGCAGCAGCAAGTGCAGACTCATCTTTGCTAACTCAGAACCCTACTCTTAACACCTCACTTTCTGCTGGATTCTTCCTTTTCAAGCTAATTTTTGGTGCAAGACCAAACCTTAATTATGTTCTTGATATCAACGGAACACTTGAGGGGAAGGGAAAAGCCACCTGCACAGCCCGTACAGCCAGCCAGGGAGGAGCAAATTAAAATGTTAATTCTAATCAAATTTCACTGGGGGAACAAAAAGCAGAACGATTTCTCTTCCCAGATCCAATGCCAGTGTATGTTTTCAGAAGATTTATGACACACATTAACTAAAGCTGCAACTACACCTACCGACCTCCTCAGCAAAATATGTCCCAGACAATACTGCTAAAAAAAATGACCAAAAACCCAACCACAAAACAGAGTGTTCTACTCTAACATGTGCCAAGCATGCTTGGGGGAAAATATCCAGAATTATTCTGCCATAGCAAGAGAAACACAAATTTGTCAGCAGCAGTTTCAATTTCTCTTCAGTCTATGTGCTTTCAAATTAAGATTTTCCTTCAAGCACATTTGGGTTTTCACACCATTAAACTGATCTCTAAAGAAGTTTAACCCTGAGCTCCAGCCCTGGGTTCAGATAATTAGAAGCAGGTTCTATGGAATGGCTGGAAGAGTATCTACAGGTTCTTCTGGAAAGGACTGATTCTGCAGATTGCAGTGCTGAACAATCCCTTTCCAAATAATTTGAACAGCTGCAAACCCCAATCAGTGACTTTTCTGAAACTGGCTACTTGAGAGACACTATTTTACAAACGTTTGAGCTTAAAAAGTAATATGTTGTTATTCAGACAGTTTAGTGACAGGGAGCTCAAGGAAACAATCCAAGAAAAAGCTGATTAGAAATCTGGGTGTTTTTGTTACAGAAGTTGGGCGGCTGGAATTTCTTTTAAACACAGAAGAAAACACCCATAATTAAAAAAAAAAAAAAAAAAAAAGGGAAAAACCTATTTCATCAGCTTTTTCCTTCCAAATTTACACAGCTTGGGAACAGCAGAAAGATCAGGTCTTTGCCCAAACTGATGGCTTTCTCACAGCACAGCCCTACTGTTCTGAGCAGCTTTGGATGAGAACTGAAGCTCTGACAACACTGCTGGGGGCTGGGAATCTCTGGGGGGCTGGAAATCCGTGCCTGGAGCTTTGGAACCCCCACAAGAAGCAAGAAATGGTCCAATTTACTTTCCTTAAGAAAACTATTCACAAATCAGTTAACTCAAAGAATTCAAACTCGTGTGTAAGTGAAGTTCTCAGCAAAGGGAGGATGAACCGACCCCTTGAGGGCATTTCCATCCTCTCAGGTGTCTGCCAGCTGGAGCCCAGCAGGCTCCACACACGCTTAAAACACGTGGAAGTTCTGCTTCCAAATAAACAGCAAGTAACAGAAAAACTGTTACTGGAATCCCACTACCTCAGAGGAAAACAAGGAAGAGGATTTCCATGACCTGGTATAACATTTAAAGTTCTTTAAATTTTTTTTTTTTTAAATTGTGGCATTATTGTAAGGACAAGGCACCAGACCAGGCCATCCCCACCCTCTGCCAGGCTTCAAAACAGAGGGAAATGCCTGTCCACAGGAATCCTGTACATATGGAATAAGCTTGTTTGAACAATTTTCCGTGCTGTGTTCACGTACCTTGTACAAGCGTCCCATCAAATCTGGTTCTAAACGCTGCTTTTTTAGAAGCGATTGACCTAAGTAAAAAAGGGAAAATCAAATTTAAACCAAACCAGACACTGGCAAATCCTCTTATTTTAGCAGCACAAGAAAGGATTCTGATTTTAGCCACTCATCCCAGCACCTTTTCCCAGTAAAGAAAGGCCGCCAAAATAACCTCATCTAATCATACAGTGCATACACAGCTTTTAACTTGGGAAACCAACCTCACCCACAGCCCCACAGGAGCAACTACTGTAATTATTTCAGGTGTAAATTACAATGTACACGATGCCACCTGGTATCACATTGTCCAGCCCCCTGTTAAGGCACAGCTTAGTTAACATCATTAACGCTGAGCCTCAGTCCCTGGAGGACCAAATTCCAGCCTGACACCCCAGTCTCCCCCATCACCTTTAGTGCTCCCAGAGCAGACACTCCCGGGGGGCTCCTTGCCCCGCTCTCCTCTGCTGCTTTCACTCAGCCAAAGGCAGGAGTGACCCGAGGCAGCAGTGGGAGCAGCAGCCGGCCGAGCCGGCTCCGCACCCTGCGGTCCCAGCGGGGGCTCTTTGGGGTTTGCACACCCACCTCCACCCTGTAAATCATGGCAGGCTAAAAACGGCCGGGTGACGAATGTGGAGGTGAAATTGTGAGCAGGGCACTTGCTCTGGGATCACTGGAGCTGCGAGCAGGGCTGTGCACAGGCCTCGCTCTCGGACAGCGGAGAGGTACAAGCTGTGCTCACGTGTGACAGGAGCAAGGGCATGGACAGAAAACCCCTCCTTGGGTGGGAAACAACCCCCAGTGCAGCCGGGTGCCATCTCTGTGTGCCATTAGCTTCACTTTTTTTTTTTATGGCCCGGCAGCTTCCGGTTACCATGGAGTGAGGCAGCGCAAACACCATTCCCAGCTGGCATGAAATGTGATCCCGTGATTTCACTATTCATAGCACTGACATGATAAAGCTAAATTAAGCAGGAACTCTTCACTTCTCCAAGCTCCCAGCAGTGACTCCCCCAACGCTCAGGCCCTGCTAACACAGTTTCTCTGTGAGAAGGGGAAGGATGTTTCGTTTACGGTAGGAGACTCCAGACCCACACACCCAGCCTGTCATCCGGAAACAAAATGGCACCGGCTGCTTCCCAGGCACCAATTCGGCCTGGCACCAGCGGGAACAAACACCTGATGAGCTGCTAGGGCCAAATTTAACAACTTCTTCATCTTGGGACCCGCTACAGAACCCCACAGAGCAGTTTAAGCCTTGTTCCCAAGCCCATCCAGCACGGGCACCACCGCGTCCAGCACAGCCCCACTGCCACCAGCAGCTGTCACACAGCCTGGCACCGTCATGTGGCACAAGCTCCCCAGGGACCCAGAACAGCTTCGGCAACCACCAGCACCACCACTCCTCTCTCTTCCAATGCCCGTGGCCTGAACTATGTGGCTAAATATCCTGAAATTCCTGCCTCACCGAAGAACTCCCTGTACCGCCGTAATTCCCAGGACACCACACGACCCAAACCCCACGTCCCTGCCCTGGCACGTGCAGCCACTGAACACAGTTCAGGATACTGTAAACTTTTCCAGAAATGGGGAAGAAGTTCAAGGGCTGCATGACTGCTCAAACAATTAATGAGTTCCAACACGACAAACTGTCATTTCACAAAGGCAGAGCCAAGTAAGCTGAAAAATACTCAAACTTCTGGCAAAACCACTCTATTCCTTCAGGGATACAACTAGGGAACACCACGGCCTTGTAACGAAAAGCATCCTCAGGCTTATCCAGTCCAGCTCAGCACTCCCTAGGCCTCCCAAAGCAACATTTCTTGGACAGCAGAGAAAGCGGGAGCAGGTAAACCAAATTTAGATCTGCTGATGTGCATGGATTGTCACTTGCTCTATATGCTGGTGTTTTGTAACTGTAACATTTTTGTTTTCTAATAGCAACGCCCATGTCAGAAAGTGTTCACCAGCTTTCCTGCAGCCTCAAACACCTCACCGTCAGCCCACATCCCAAACCAACTGTTTTCTTTAATACTTTACACACTTCCTGACTTAAATGAGCTGGAGAAAGCAGCAGACAGCTAAATTATTTTATCATAACCCCATCAGCAGAATACTCATTTTATTTACAATACACACGACAAAGCCTTACTACCATGAAAAAGAACTAGAAAGTGCAGGTCAGGGCACATGGCTGGTCCGAAACCCCGGTGTCCAGGGAAGCCTCTTCCCAGACAGCACTTCCACTGACAGCAGAACTGTTTTCCAGAGACACAGAACTCAAGGAGAGGCAGGGAATTAGGAAGGATGGCAAACAGCAGGAAGTCACCAGGGTATAACTCAGCAGAAACACGGGCAGGACTCCTGCAGGCAAAGAACACGGGCAGGGATCCATCGCCGCTCGCACTTGCTGCTGCCAACACAGCCCGGGCGGACACGCGGCTGCAGCCACAGCACCACTGCTGCTCACAGCACCTTGGAAAGGCACCTCCTTCCCAGGGCCACGTCATTTCTTTACAGATTCATTCAGGTTCAAAAAGACCTCCAAGATCATCGAGTCCAGCCTGTGATCGATCCCCACCTCGTCACCCAGCCCAGAGCACTGAGTGCCACATCCTTGGACACCTCCAGGGATGGGGACTCCAAACCTCCCTGGGCAGCACCTTCCAATGCCTGATGACCCTTTGCAACACCCTGACAGGTAAAAGGTTTCCTCTTTGGATCTCTGGACAAAAAGGATGTGAAAATGAGATAAGGGGCAGCCAGGCCTCGGCTGCCCTGCGCCTCCCTCATCCCAAGGACAGGACCCCCAACTGGAGGGGAAGGGTTCAGACCCCAGAACTCTGCAACCCCCTGTGACCAGACTGTAGCATTTCCAAACCACACTCATGTGGAACAAACACCCAGGCCCATCCACTGGAGCAGCATTCCCAACCTTCAGCTGCCTAAGGACATTGGAGGAAACTGTTCAAATTGAGTTCTTAGTTGCCCTCCCTGTTCCTGCTGAAGTAGGGACAGTAATTCCCAGAAGGAGGGATGCAAAGCAAAAATAGACAGCAGCACCCAAAGAAATATTAGACAAAAATCACAAGGCCCTAGACCCTCCAGAGGATCCTATGACCCAAAAACGTACATTTGCAAAAGCTCTCTACAGTAACAGTCTTGTTTTGTCCTCTCATCTGCTGTGAGATTGTGCAACTCATAAGAGAGGTCACAAAGCCAGCCATTTCCTCACTCCAGGCTGGGCACCTGTGAAGTTCAATAGTAGGCCACAGAGGAACCATGGAAGACTCCAGGAGAAGGCGCTGCTGTGTCCTGGCACTTGCTTTCCTGTGCCTACAGCTGACTGCCTTTGAGGGAACCTGAGAGGCAAAGCTTTGGAACACCTTCTGAGTGAGCGGAGCCAAGGTTAGGACACCCAATCCCTGGGAGCAGCTCTGCCAGCCTGGCACCCACCAAGGGCACAGCAAAGCCCACCTGAAATGTCACGCACCCTCAGCGCTGACACAGCATCTGCCCTCGCTCCCTGTGAGAGGGAATTCTCAGGAGGCCTTCCAGAGAGTAACTGGATGATTTAATTGTGCTCCCAGGAAAAGCAGCCTGAAAACATCCATTTGCTGATGTACCCCTGCAGCCTCTGTGCTGCCGCAGCAATAAAGGCTCTGCTCTTCCACCACCAGCTACAAGACAACCCAGATCATCTTCCAAACGGTTTTAAATTGTTCATTTCAAGCAACAACCCTGTTAGCTTGCCACAGCACCTGGCACATCACTGTACACATAAAAACCAAGGAGTCTCCCACCTCTGACAGGTCCTGAGGATACTGTTGCAGACACACCACGCACACGAGTTCACCCGCTCCTCCCAAAGCAGGGCACAGGGAATGGCTTCACACTGAAAGTGGGTTTAGACCAAAGATTAGGGAGAAATTCCTCCCTGTGAGGGTGGTGAGGCCCTGGCACAGGCTACCCAGAGCAGCTGTAGCTGCCCCATCCCTGGCAGTGCCCAACGCCAGGCTGGATGGGGCTAGGAGCAGGCTGGGATAGTGGAAGGTGTCCCTGCACATGGCAGGGGGTGGCACTGGATGAGCTTTATGGCCCCTTCCAACCCAAATCATCCCACGATTCGGTGATTCTATGGAGCACTGCTTATTCCAGACTTATCATGTCACTTTCCACACAAACACCCAAAAACCCATCCAGGAGGAAACACAGTGGCGATCACCTCGGGTAGGCTTCGAAATGCATTTGTAGAAACCTCAAACATGTTAATTTCCCCCAAACAACACGAACTAGCAGAAAAAGCCTTTATCAGTCCAAGTAAAATGAAGACTCAGGCTCCACACGTGTGTCTGAGCCACTGCAACGCCTCTCCTGCCACATCGCCTGAAGTTCAGCCAAACTTCACGTTTGAGCAAGACGCAAAGGAGGCAGTGCGAGAGCGCAGATCCTTCCTGCTGCACCGGGAAGCGGGCGGTGCTGAGCGCCGGTGCGGGACGCTGCGGGAGCCACACACCCGCGGGGGTTGGGACGCGGGGTCACGGCTGCGGCCCCCTCGAGCTGCCGCTCCCGCAGCCCCGACCCCGCCCGCCTCCTCGGCGGCCCCGGCAGCGCCTCCCGAGCCGCGGCAGCACGCGGAGCCCCGGACACCGGGATGGGACCTCCAGGACAGACCGACGCGGGGGGGGGAACCTCCGCTGGCGCGGCCCAGGGGCGCGGGCAGAGGACAGGGATCCCCGGGAATGGGACAGAGGAACAGTCTGCGAAGACCAGAGCGGAACACGAGCGGCCCCGGGAAAGGGCCGGGCAGGCCCAACCGGCCCCGGGGCCGCGAGGAGGCGCCAAGGCCTGGCCGGGCCCAGGCCCACCACGAGGCGCCACTGGGGCCGGGCCAGAGGGGTCCCGAGAGCCGCGAACGAGCCTCGCCCGGGGACACGCGGGGCCAGGACACCGGGAAAGGGGGGGGTGCAGCGCCGCGGTGAGGCCCAGGAGGGGCGGGAGAGGGGAGGGGGCAGAGCCGGGGCGAGGCGGCTGTGGAGGGCCCGGGGAGGAGGGAGGGGTAAGGGAAGCTCCGGGTGGCGGGGGGTGGGGCGGAGCAGGGCCCCCGCGGACCCCCCAGTGCCCCTGCACTCACCGGCGCCGCTTCGCCGCGGCCCCTCCGCACCAGGCGCCCCCTCCGCCCCCGCCTCACGCACTTCCGGCCCGCG
>VZTF01007421.1:2277587-2292011 GCA_013397755.1 Cnemophilus loriae
CGCGCGGGGCACTTCGTCACTTCTGCCTCCGCCCATGGCGCGGCAGTGCGCGCAGCCCTTTCCGGCGGGGAGCGGGACCGCGGGCGGGAAATGGCGGCGGGGGCGGTGACGGGGCGCGTTCACACGGCCCCACACGGCCCGGCCTCCTCCGCCGTGCGGGCGGCCAGGGGGCGGCGCGGCCCTGGCCGAAGGGGCTTTGCGCGGCCTCTCCCGTCCAGCCCTAATGGTGCAGGCCCCGGGCTGCCGGTTTGTCCCACGTGCGGCTTCTGAGGGCCCGGGAGGGAAGGGGCAGCCCTGGGACAGGGCCCTGCTTGCGGGTGGGGCCGCCGGGATGAGGTTCCCCCGCCATCGCCGGGACAGAGCTGATGGAGTGGGCAGCGCTGGCGGCTCCGGGGGCGAGCCCGGGCACGGGGGCGAAGCTGCTCCGCTGCCGTAGGGGCCGGGAGAGCGCCGCGCCCGGCCCGGCCCTGCCCTGCCGAGCATCGAGGCACGGGCATGGACCCGCCCAGTCCCCTCCCCGGACACAGAGAGGCACGCCGAGGGCATTGTCCACTTTTAATTGTTGTCAAAGGTTGTCTGGATGCATAACACTGTCACAAGGGCACAGAGCAGCGTGGTGCCAGCCGGGCCCGGGGACACGGGACACACGGACATGCGGGGGAACGTGGGGACAGGGAGCTGTGACAAGGCTCCCTCCCCGAGCCCCCCAGAGCATCCCCACGCCCGGCCGGCTCTATTTACAGTATTCACAGACGTTGTACCCAGCGAGTTAAATAACTACATCATTACACCACACGTCTGGGGCGGCTCCGGTGGGCTGCGAGGGTGGGCTGTCAGTCTGATAAGGTGCATATTTAAAATAAAAAAAAAAAACCAACAAAACGAAATAAAAACGAGAACAAAGAGAGGAGCCAGGCGTCCTCGCCGGGGTCCCGCAGCCCCCGGGCGCCCGGGAGGAGCAGCGAGGGTCGTGTTCTGACGACAGCTACAGGTCAGCGTGGGCCGCCAGGGTCAGGGCGCGGGCAGTGGCCCCTGGGAACATCGGCCAGGCCCTCACAGCACCTCTGCGGGTGGGGAGAGCAGCGTGAGCCTGGGGTGCGCACAGCGCCGTCCCCCCGCGCCCCTCCCGCTGCTCACCTGTCACCTGCGGGGGCTTCACCACGGCCTGCTTGAGGAAGGGCTCCTTGTCGCCGAAGGGGATGATGCTGCCGGGGCTACCACCGTGGTGGGAGAGATCCCGCAGCTCCTTGGAGCCCTCGGTGCCCGAGAAGCCGTTCTCGTGCTTGCCAGGCTGCACGCCGTTTACCAGGGCCGCTGCCTCCTTGGAGCTGTGGGATGGGAGGGCTGGGCTCAGCCCCGGCCCCGCCGCCCCCCGGATCCCCCGGTGTCCCCGCGCTCACCTTGGCTGCAGCCCCTCGCCCACCAAGCCCTTCGTTCCCCCCGGCGTCCCTGCGCTTGGGGTCTCCGTCTCCGGGAGCTCCTCTGCCTTCGGGATTGGCCCCGGGTGCTTCTCGCGGCCTGAGGACACGGCAGAACCTGGCTCAGCCGTGGCCCCGGCCACGCCATGGCTGGGGGAAGTAGGACCCCGGGGTGCCCACGCACCTGGGACATCTTCCTGCTCGGCTGCTTTCCCGTTCACCACCTTCTTGTCGTCCTTCTTCTGCAGGGACAGGAGAGCTGTCAGGGTCTGCGGGCAGGGGCAGGAGGGCTCTGCAGAGTGCCCCAAGTCCCCAGTGCCCCGGGACAGAGGACAGGCTCCCACCTTGGTGTCTGCTGCGTCCGACTTGCGCGTCCTCTTCATGATCTCCTCCAGGCGCTGCAGTCACACAGGGACTCACACACGGCCCTGGCCACCCAGACCTGCCCCTGGTGCCAGGCAGGATCCCTTCCAGGGAAAAACCTGCCATGCCCGATGACCAGAGGTGCCCCCCACCCTCACCTTCTTTCTCTCCAGCCGCTCCTGCTCCTCACGCTGGAAGTGCTTCTCCCGCTCCAGGCGCTGCCGCTCAGCCTCTTCGCGTGCCCTCGCCTCGGCCTCTTCCTTCTGTGTCACAGCACGGCAGGAACGGATGAGACGGACAGGGAGGGATGGGATGGGGCAGGGAACAGGACAGGGACTGTGGGGATGTGTTGCCTGGACAGCTCAGCACAGCCCTGCTCCATGTTCCCTCCTGCCACCCTGGGCCTTGAGGGGCTGGGCTGGTTCTCCCCCCTTCATGCCCCTGGAGAGAACCACAGGAGAACATCTCTGCCTTCCTCCTCCCTGCCTTTGTCCCCCATCTGCTGCAGCCCCTTTCCCCCACACCCTGTCACCCTAACCTGTCTCTGCAGCCGCTCCACCTCCTCTCGCTCGGCCCGGGCTCTCTCCTGGGCCTCTCTTTCCTCCTGTAGCCGCCGCTCCTCCTCCCGCTGCCGTGCCAGGGCCTCCCGCCGGCTCTGCTCCTCGGCCGCCCGCTGTGCCCGCTCCTCCTGCACCCGCCTGCGGGGAGGGGGCCCTCAGCACGGCCGGAGGCCGGGGCTGGGGGCCAGGGGACAACACCCACCTCTCCTGCTCCTCCTGCTCCCGGCGCTCCCGCTCCTCCCGCTCCCGCTGCTCCCGGGCCTGGCGTCGCTTCTCCGCCAACAGCCGGGCAGCCTCCTCCCGGTCCGTGGTGCCGGCGGGAGGTCTGGCTGGGGGGCTGGCCGGCACAGGGCCAGGGGCTGCAGGGACTGGGGGGCCTGGGGGAGGCAGCCAGCGTCAGGGCTGCTCTGGCTTCTCCCAGCCCCCCGGCTTCCCCGGCCACACTGTACCCACCTGCTGTCGGCTCTGCAGGTACCTTGGGGGGCTCGGGAAGGGCTGGGGCTGCCTGACCCCGCTCCTCTTCCTTCCTCTCCCGCGCCTTCGCCTGGCCCTCCTGCTCCCCCCGCTCCTCCCGGGCCCTGGCCCGCACCTTGGGGGAGGAATGGGCGCTTCGAGGCAGGGGTGGCTTGTGGGGAGAGCTGAGGGCCAGGCTGGGGGACGCCGGGCGGGCCTTGGGGGTGGCAGGGGACGAGGGACGGTTCTTGGGCGTGGCAGGGGATGAGGGTCGGTTCTTGGGGGTGGCAGGAGACGAGGGACGGTTCTTGGGGACGGCAGGGGATGAGGGACGGTTCTTGGGGCCAGGGCTGCAAACAGAGCAAGAGACCGTATTAGTGGGGCTGGGGCAGCCCCCGGGTGGGGTCAGGGGCTGGGAAGTCTCGGGGTGGGGGATCCCCACCTGCTGTCAGCTGCGGGCAGGAGTCGGGGCTGTGCTGCCGGCAGTGACTGCCGCTTCTTGAGGCTGCGCTCACGGGACAGGGCGCTGCGCTCCTTGGCATTCTCCCAATCCTTCTCCTTCTTCTCCTTCTTCTTCTGCTCTCGCCAAGGACAGACAGAGATGGTGTCAGTGCTGGGTGCTGGGCTTGGCTGCAAGCCACACCATGCCCCACAGCTGCCCTGGCACTCGGGGTGCCTGCAGGAGGTGGCACTCACGGGCGAGGGCTCGGTCCTGCGGCGCGGCGTCACATCAGGGCTGGCGGCGGCGGCCTTCCGGCGCTCCCAGCAGCGGTGTGGCCGGCGGTGGTTGTGGCAGGGGCTGAGGGGGCTGGCGGAGGCTGAGCGGGGGCACACGGGCACTGGGGGAGGAGCGAGCAGGGTCAGGATGGAGCCGGCACCAACGCCAGCTGCCCACTGACTCCAGGCTCCCTCATCCTGGTTCCCTGCCTGTGCCCTGACCCCCCGGGGGCTCACCCTGCTCCTTGCCATTCCCAGCCAGCGTCACGGCGCTCCGGCTGCGTGCGAGGAAGGACAGAGTGGGCGTCATCAGCCGGTCCACGATGCTGCTCTCCCACGGGCTCAGCTGCAAGCTCCGGTCTGGGGAGGGAGAGGGGCCATTAGTGCACCACAAACCTCCAGACCCCAGTCCTGCCCCCACAGCCACCGCCGGGAGTGAGCAGCCATGTGTCTGCAGCAGTACCACGGCACATGCACAGTTCCAGGAGTGACCAGAGCTTGGCCATGCTGGCGAGGGGTCCCCACGGCCCCAGGCAGCTGGAAGGGTCCCCACTGCCCCGCATCATGAGCAGGATGAAGGGCCATGCAGGCCCAGGCATGGGTGGGCAGCTGGGCACCTGTGGGACGGCGCTGTGGCATGACGACAATGGTGTCCTTGTGTCCTGTGGACACCGCAATCACCGTAGTCACCGTGTACCAGTGGTGCTGGATGCCACCCTGGTGACAGCAGCCCCTCCACTCTGCCCTCTCCTTGTGCCCCGCAATGGCACCCTTCTGTGCCCCTGCCCTGTGTGACCAAGGCCCTGGCACGTGCCAGCTGCCCGGGGGACACCACAGTGTGCCCTCATCCCACCGGAGCTGTGCTGAACCACCAAGCGTGCCCCAGGAGCCAGGCCAGGCTCACAGCACCCACGGAACGGCGATGCCTGGCCACGCAGCTGGCTCAGCTGGGCATGGGGCTGCCACTGGCTGTCCTGCGGCGCGTGTCACCAAACACCCCACGGCGCATGGGAAGCACTCGTGGAGACAGGGACCCTCTGCCCCTCTCCACTGGGCATCAGACCAGGGGCAGCACCGGCTGCCGGGAGGGGAGAGCACAGAGCCATGAGTGCTGCAGGGGGACAGGGTGGCAGGTCTGGCACGGGCCCAGGGAGATGCTGCTCCCACCCGGGCAGTGCCGACAGCCCCCAGGTGCCTGTCCCTGGGCTGAGCCCCAGCACAGGGCGGTGGGAGCTGCCTGCGTCACCACAGCCGCCGGCGTCAGCTGCTCTGGCTATTTATACCCGTCCGGGAAGGCGCCCATCGCCAGGCAACCCCGAAACACAACAGCAGCCCCGGCACTGGACACATCTCTCTGTTGGACACATCCCTCCGGCATGGCTGCAGGCCTGGGCAGCGCTCCCAGGGCCAGGATGACCTTGCAGCACCACAGCCACAGAGCTCCGTGGCACCCAGCCCCAGGAGCCTGTGGGGACACCGGCACCGTGCCCAGCCCCAGGAGAGTCGGCGACAGGCAGCCCCTCTGTGGCTGCATCCGCACCCACCGGAGCTGCCCTGGGGCAGGGAGCCAGGCTCCCACCCCCGTCCTGGTGCCCCATGGGGCTGCCACCACCCAGCCATTCCTCCTCTTCCTTCTCCTCCCAGCCCACACAGCCTCAAGGAGCCACCGGCCGGTTCCAGCCTCCTCCCGCAAACAGCAAACGGCTTCTCCTCTCTCCGCGGGCACCTGGGGATGGGGGACCCTGGCCTCGGGGGTCCCCAGCGCTGGGCGGGGGCCAGGCCATGCCCCCTGCGCTGGGGCAAATGCAAAGGGCTCTTACTTCTACTGGGAGAGTTCCAGAGGGTGGCGGAGGATTTGGAGAGCCGCTTGTTGATTATAGAGTCGACGTGTTTGGGGAGGTTTACAGCGGACACCGAGCACCGGCTCGCACCTGGAGGAGGGAAAAGACACAAGGGCATTAAGGTCCCGGGGCCGGGGCCGGGCCCCCCACATGCAGCATGCACGGCCGTGCCAGGGCACTGGGGCGGAAGTGGAAGGACCAGGGGAGATGCTGGAGTCTGGGGACACAGCACAGAACGGGGTAGGAGATGTTGGAATCCAGGGACGCGACATAGAATGGGACAGGAGATGCTGGAATCCAGGGACGCAACACAGAATGGGACAGGAGATGGTGGAATCCAGGGACGCAACATAGAATGGGACAGGAGATGCTGGAATCCAGTGACACGGCACAGAGTGCGGCAGGAGATCCTGGAGTCCGGGGACATGGCACAGAGTGGGGCCAGAGGAGATACTGGTGCCTGGGGACACAGCACTGGCATTCAGTATAGCAGTGTCCGAACCCCGCAGGGTCATGCTGGGATCATGCAGGGATCTCATCCTCAGAGAGCCAGGGTGGCTCCCAGGCCCCGCTACAACAGTCTTCCCAAACACAGCCCTGGGAATCGGGAGCGGGTGGCTGGGGACCTCGGCAGCACCAGGCGAGCATCCACCCTGAGGGAGCAGGGTGAGGGCAGCAGGTCCAGACAGACACGAGACAACATTACACCGGTGCTGGGTCACTACGGCACTGCCAGGACAGTGCTGGTGGTTTGCAGCACCTCCACAGGTAGCTGGGATCTCCCCACCCTGGCTGGGCTCCTCTGGACAAAACAGCCAGGGAAGCTCAGAGCCGGTGGAGGCGGGAGATTGGTGAGTGACAGCTGGCAGCAGCTCCAGCAGCACATCCCAATGGGAGGTGGCAGGGGAAGGTGTCCCCTTGCCAGACCCTGCCAGGTGCTGCACCACGGACACACGGGGCTTTCCCTGAGCATGCCATGAGCCACGGTGGCACACACGGCACCGAGACAGGTGTACCCAGAACATGGAGCCTGTACACACAGCCCAGCCAGGTACAGCTGGGCACGCAACACCTGTACACACGTGGCACTGGGCACACGGTGCCAGTACGCACAACCTGGCACACAGCACCTGTACGCAGCCCGGTCAGGTACAGCCAGGAACACAACACCTGTACACAGTCTGGCCAGATACAGCCAGGGCCACCACAGCTGCCCCATGGCACGTGAAGGCCAGACGGTTCCCAGGGACACAGCGCTCCCCTCTATGTCACCATCTATGCCAGACAGTGCTAGCACCTGCCAGCACAGCACAGCAGTCAGGGGACAGTGGAGACCTCCACATGTCCAAGTGCTGAATCCTGCAGGGTGTCCCCAAGAAGCCCCCAGGGAGCACGACCTGCTTCTGCAGCCACACATACAGCCACGGTCACCCCCATACTGGACCCGGAGGGGCCAAGCACTGCCACCCCCAGCTGGGGGGGACAAGGGGACACGCCACAGCACAGACCCCAACCAGAGCTCGCAGAGGCCTCGTGCAGCCCCACAGCCCCTGGGGCCAGGGGCTCTTCACAGCTGCCAGAGATCAGGCAGCATGGCCATGGCATGCCGAGGCAGCCAGGGCTGTCCCCAGGCAGGTACCTGAGCGGAACACGGACTGTGACGCACAGCCTCCAGCTTCCACCCAGCCCCACAGGAGCAGGGAAGAGCGACGGACCCCATCAGTCCCCAGCACAGCCCAGAGTGATGGCATCATGAACCCACCAAGTGGGGCTGAGCCGAGTTTGAGGGTTGGCAGAGAGATGCCCAGCTGCCCCCACCGCTGTCAGAGCCACAGGGTCCCAGGTGCCTGTGCCCAGCCCGGCACTCACCGTCCTTGTGTGCAGGGGAGCCGTGGTGCAGGGCCCCGGCCCAGGACCACCGCTGCTGCCGGATCTCTGCCCACGTCTTCTTGACCGACCGCTGGATTGCTGCCTCGTAGCGCTCCTGCCCGAGGGAGAGGGACAGGCTGAGCCTGGCGGCTGCGGGAGCAGGGCTGGGGACAGACAGAGCCTCCCAGCAAGAGGCCATTGCAGCGATGGGGATGCTTGGAGGGAGACAGGACAGTGATGCCTGCCCTGGCCAGGGCACGTGTGCCAAGAAGTTGGGCACGGCGCAGGCTCTGCACCATGAAGGAGGGGCAGCAGAGGACGGGCACAGTGGGCAGCTCCCAAAGGGCTCATGAAGCATCTCCTCAAGGGCTGCTGGAGCCATGAGGACTCCTCAGGGATTGCATCCCATGTGCCGCCCCAGCCCCCTGTCCACTGCACCCACGATACCCATCCCCATCCCCACCTTATTCTTCTCCAGCTTCTGCCTCTGCCGCTCCTCCAGGACCACCCTGCGCTTCTCCGCCCGCAGCCGCTGCTCCTCCAGCCGCTTGCGCCGCTCCTCCAGCTGCTTCTCNGCAGCGGGGTCGCATCGGAGGCACAGCCCCGGGCAGCCCCGTGGTGGGACCGCGTGCCCATGCCGGTGGCGTGGGGCCACAGGCCGGCTGCGGTCGGGGCACGCGGCCGGGCTTGCGGGGCAGGCAGCATCACGGCCGGCCGGCCGGCGAGGGAGGGGTTTGGGCCAGGACAAAAGGAAGGCCGGGAGCCCGCCGGGAGCCCGCCGAGCCGCGCGGTGAACAATGGGGGAATGAGGGTGGAAAGAGCACGGGGACAAGGAGGCCCCATGCGCAGCACGGGGGCCCTGCTCGCCCGCTGCCCCGAGCCACTGTAGGGCTGCCTGTGGCTGCCTGCACACGGCAGAGCCGGGCACCAGGGCTGGTGGCATCTGCACAGACCCAGGGAGTATCCAGAGCAGGGAGCAACAGTGTGCTGGGGGGTCAGCGGTGTGCCTGGGGGTCAGTTTCGTGCCAGGGGCTCAGTGGTGTGCCCAGGGGTCAGCAGTGTGCCTGGGGGTCAGCGGTGTGCCTGGGGGTCAGCAGTGTGCCTGGGGGTCAGTTTTGTGCCTGGGGGTCAGCGGTGTGCCTGGGAAATCAGTGGTGTGCCTGGTGGGCAGAGCTGCCAGCACCGCAGTTCCCGCCCGGGCTCAGCTCATCACAGCTAATGGGATTGCCCATGACCCGGCAAAGCTCCTTAGCCCCTGCCTCCCCCCCATCCACTTTCCCTCCCAGCCCCATACCCAGGTACTTGGCCCGTTCCTCGCGCCGCTCCTTCGCCTGCTTGTGCCTTGCCTGGGCTTTCTGGGCATCTGCAGAGGGGAAACACCATCAGGGTAGCACCCAGCCCCACCAGGCATCGATTGGTGCCCACAGGGCATCACTGGAGCACCGCAACCTCCTGGCACCCACCTTGCTTGGGCCGGGGGCTGGCAGCAGGAGACGGCGAGGGGCGGTTGCTCCGGGGGGTCACGTCCTTTGAGGGCCCAGCTGTGGCACGCAGGGAGCTCTTGGCATCAGGAGGGGCCCCTTCAGTGGCAGCTGGGGCTGGGGGCTGGCTCCCGTGGGGCAGCATCTCCGCAGAGCAGGGGGCAGCAGTGTGGACGGGGACAGGCTGGCCAGTGGTGTGGGGCAATGCCTCTTCTTTGGGGTGCTCCATCCCAGGGGGCTTGGGGGGTCCGGGGGGAGGCTGGTCGCACCGGGGGGGGACACTCTGTGCTGAGGGGACCACAGTCGCAGGGCTGGGGGACACGGGCTGTCCTGGCAGTGCTGCAGCTGGAGGGCCGGGTCGGTCACGCTGCGGGGGGCTGCTCTCAGAGCGGGGCATCACGGCCGGGGGGCAGACGGGCTGCCGGGAGGGCGGCATGGCTGCAGGGACGGGCGAGACGATCTTTTCAGAGGGGGTGATGGCTGCAGGGACGGGTGGGACGGTCTTTTCCGAGGGGATGACATCTGGAGGGCCGGGTCGGTCGCGCTGGGGGGGACTGCGCTCTCCCTGCAGGGCATCCCCAGGCGAAGGGGGTGGCGCGGAGGGCGGCGGGATGCTGTCTCCCATCGGGGATGGTGGCTTCCCTGCAAGAGGGGCAGAGCAGAACACACGATCGCTCAGCTGGGGAAGCCTGTCACAGCCCCATCCCCCCCAAACGCAGCCCTCAGAGCCACAGCCCTGTTCCCCCAAACACAGCCCTCAGGGGCAAGGCCAGGGAGGGCAGTGGGACCCCACCTCAGCCCTGCTGCCGCTGCCCTATCCTGGGGGGCACCCGCAGCGGGTGCCAGGCTCTGGGCACACAATGCACAGAGGGACAGCCGGGCTCCACCAGGCACTGCCACCACAAAGCTGCCCTTCATCCCCTGGCAGCTGCCGCCTGGCCCTGCCGTGGGGGGACACGGGGCCAGAGACCCCCAAGGGGCACAGGGACCCACATTCTCCCATGCCGCTCTCCCCTGGGTGACGAGGACGTCGAGCGCTTCCGCGGCACAGTCGGCGCAGCCGGAGGCAGGATGGGCGCGGGCCGTGGCCTGACGTCACCATGACAGCCCACGGCCCCCATCGCGCCACGGACCCGCAGCCATGAACTCATGGCCCAGGAATGCACACGAGGCTGCCAGACAGAGCCCCTTCCCCGCGTGGGGCCGGCCGTGGGGCAGCCCAGGGGATGTCCCCCGTTCTGGATGGCCCCCGGGCATCCCGAGAGAGCCCTGAGCACACCCCAACACGGTGCCAGCACCTGGCATTGCCACGGCATGTGCCCTCTGTAGAAGTGGTGTCAGAAGTGTCCACAGTGACAACAGTGGAGGTGACTCCCCTGGCCCCCACTATCAGCCCTTTGCAAACAAACCCTTCAGTACTTGCCAGGATCCCAACTCCAACCCCCACGCAGCGGCGGCACCATCACTCCTGGCCGGAATGATGCCAGACCCATCCCAGGGCACGCAGCTCCAGCCCCATGGGCACCACTGCAGAGTGAGCCCCCAGCTCCAGGGGAGGATGGCAGAACCCCAGTGACCA
The DNA here is from genome assembly GCA_013397755.1 of Cnemophilus loriae. Classification (NCBI taxonomy): domain Eukaryota; kingdom Metazoa; phylum Chordata; class Aves; order Passeriformes; family Corvidae; genus Cnemophilus; species Cnemophilus loriae. The sequence continues at coordinate 2,287,869 of VZTF01007421.1, forward strand.
GCACCCACCACCAGCTGATGTCACGCGCCGGCTCAGCCGTGTTTGCAGAGCTCTCCACAACCCTCAGCGAGGGGCAAAGTGTGGGCTCTGCAAACACAGCCGGCGCCGCTCCTCACCCACCCCATGGCTCCTCACCCACCCCACAGCTTCTCATCCACCCCGTGCAGGAGCGTTCCGAGCCAGGGTCAGCCCAGGCTACCCAGAGAGGCGTTGCCAGCCCCCTGCACTGACAGCATGGGCACACCCAAGGTCCCCTGGTCCCCATGGAGGGGCTGGGGGTGCTGCTGCAGCCCCCCAGGCCACAGCTGTGCCAAAAGGGTTCCCCCACCCTGGACTCTGCGGGGACACAGCCAGCCCCGGCCCCCCCGCAGACCTTCCGGGTATTTTCTGCCGCAGGAAGCCGGCCCATCCCCTGGCCCCGATCCTGCACATCCCATGTCCCCAGCGCTGCGCCCTGCGAGGCAGCCATCGGTCTGATTAGGGGCTGGGACTGGGGAGTGCCCTGCTCTGTCCCCCCAGGGCTGCCCCAGATGGGCACCCACAGGCAGCAGGGCTTGGCAGCCCCCAGGTGCCAAATCCCAGGATGGCACCTGCAGTGTCACCATGTGTGTCCCAGCTGGGAGGGGTGACCCTGGGACCACTGTGGTGGCACAGCCAAGTGCTGCCCATAGGGCCAAGTGAAAGCATCAAGGCTAGGCTGATCCCCTGAGCAGATGGAAATACCTCAGAGAGCCCTGGACGTGTGGGAAGCACTGGCAGGGGACAGTGGGTGCCTCCTGCCACCCCACACAGCCAGGCACAGAGCCCTGGGCAGGATCTGCCCTGCCCCACTGGCCAGAGAGACAACAGCACCTGTGACCAGGGCAGGGCTGTGGGCACGGCCAAGACCTCCAGGCCCAGCCAAGACCCCCAACGTGGGGCAGGGCCAGCCCTGCCGCCATCTGTCCCTGTCGCTGCTCCAGCACGGCAGCTGCCCTGAAACCCAACGCTGCCTGCGCCCAGGCGGCGCGGGCGTCCCCTCTCCCCCGGCCAGGGCATTCCACACGGATTAGCTCCCGTCCCTCCAGACACGCAGGCACGGCTGCCCCGCAGCACCCAGCCCGGGCGAGCCTGCATGGCACCGGCCCCACCGCTGCCACCGGGACGGCGCCGTGCCCAGCACAGGGCGAGGTGCTGCCCTCGACGCTGCATCACCCAACTCATCCTGCTCCTCCCATGGGTCCGTTTGGCACTGGTGCCTGTACCACCAAGCACCAGCGGCACCTCCGGCCTGGCAGTGCCCGGTGCAGCGCGGTTCCTTGGCCGGCACACGGCCAGGGATGCTCAGCCAGGCAGAGGCAGATCCCTGGTGCCGTGAAGCGAGAGCACATCGAGGCCCGCGGGCGCTGCTCGGACCAGCGGCCCTCGTTAACTGTCCGCCGCACACCCCTGCAGGGCACTGCCCATAAGAACGGGGGGGCACCCCCCTGATGTCACCTCAGCTCCCCCCAGCTCCGTATCCTCGTGTCCCCGCTCGGTGGCACAGCCAGAGCTGCCACAGGCTGCTCCGCGTGCAGCGCCCAGCGGGGCAGGGGTCATCAGCCAGGGCCCACCCCTGCTCCAGGGGGCCAGGACAGCAGGGCTGATGGTGCAGTGGAGGTCATTGGTGAGCAGTGGAAAGCCACCCAAAGGTGCTGGTGTCACAGTGCCCAGCCACCCTGGCCGTGGCACCAGTCCCTGCTGTGCCAAGGACAGGACCCTGAGGCCAGCCCCAAGAGCCACTGCTGGCCCTGCAGGGCTGCTCCCCACAGCCCGTGGGGACATCCATGTGTGCAATACACCCTCGGGCCCTCCCTGGCGCAGCTGTTCCCAGCTGCCTCCCCCGCCTTGATAGCAGCCCCACGGGGATGGGTCCCTGGGTCTCTCATTGCCAGCAGGTCCTGGTGAAAGCAGGAAGGCAGCCTTGGCCACAGGGCAGGGATTGCTCCGTGGGAGCTGGTGCCCACTCTGCCTGAGGCCACCAGAGCACTGTTGGATGCACTGAGACATTCCAAGCCCTGCGGGTGCTCCAAGCCCCAGTGCTGCCCCGATCCCACCCCCGCCTCAACACTTGGATGTGCCTTGGGGCTGAGCCCTGCCTCGTCCCACACAGCTCCTGGGATTCCCCAGCAACCCTCACACCTGGATGACATGGACAGTGAGCAAGTGCTCCTGACACATCCCTGGCATGTCCACAGCACATTCCCAACATGTCCCCCCTACGTCCTGTCTGCAGGCACAGCACTGACACACACCCTCAGTGCTGGCTCACACACCTGGGCAGGGAGACACGGGCAATGCCAGCAGCCCCCACTTCGGGGGTGGCCAGTGCCACCCTGGCAGCCGCCATCAGCAATGACACCCTGTCCCCAACGGGGACAGCCATCTGCAGCCCGTCCCCAGGCACACGGGCACTGCCACCCATGGTTGGCTCCTCTCCCTGCCAGCTTGGAGCCAGTGAAACACAGCTGTCACTGGCTGGGCTTCGGCCCCCAGTGCCCCACCACTGCCCACAGCCCTGCTATGGAGGACAGGCCTCTGGGGACAGGCTGGAGCAGGGCAGGAGGAGGGGAGCAGGGCCCCTGGAAGGGCACAACCAGGTGCCAGGCAGGAGAAAGAGGCATATCCAGCCCCCTTTCCCAGGGCTGCCAAGGCTCTAGGATAGGGCTATGAGGGGCAGCCATAGGGGAACTGCACCAGCCCCTGGGCCAGGGTCATTGAGCTCCCACGGCACTGCCGAGCCAGCAGTGACGTGCCGAGCTGGAGAGCAACAAGGGGAACTTGGGATCTCGTGGCGAGAGTGAGGCCAGAGCCAGGGGGTTTCCAGGGTTTAAAACACACGCGGAGGAAAGAGCTGGAGCTGCTGCTGGCCCCAGCACCCCCACAGCAAACTGTGGCTGTGGTCACAGCGCAACCCCAAACAGCCCGAGGGCAGGGGCAGGAACACCTGCCCACCATCCATCTGGCACACTGGCAGTGGCGACAGGAGGTGCTCTCGTCCTTGGGGCGACCCATGCAGCGCCACCAGTACCCAGGGCAGCCAGCCCAGCCGCGCTCCCAAAAATCTGTCTGCTAGCATCACGCTGGGAAACAGAAACCTGGCTGGAAGGCAGAGCCAAGGGCCTCTGCGCCTGCCAGCATCCAGCCCCTTGGGGAGCAGGTCAGTACCCCCAAAAAACAGGTCTGTGCCTCACAACACGGATGCAGCACCTACCAGGGCTGGGACCGTGCAGGATCCAGCTCGGTTCCCGGCAGGCTGCCTGTGGGGCTGCCCGACCCTGCTCAGAGCTCTCCAAGGAGCGAGAGCTGTGCTAACTATTTTGGACATGGCACCACGGGACTGTCACATCACCACTCTGCACGTCGCATCACGTTGCTCTGACGGTTTCGCAGCAGCGGCTCCCGCGCTGGGAGAACTCCCGAGCTGCTGCTCCCAAACACAGGCACTGGCGGGCAACCAGCTCGCCCTCTCTCTCCGCCGTGCCAAAGGAGAAGGGCTGGAGAAGCTGGGGGAAAACTGGATAAGGACAGACCTCTGCCTGCTCCCTGCCTTGGTCTTCGTCCCTCTGTCCACTGCATCCCTCTGCCCATCTGGGCAGCTCCGCAGGGCACCCCTGCCCTGGCTGCCCTTCACAAGTTTCTGGCCTCCAGTGCCACTGGCTGCCCCACACATGGTGGGTCCTGGCCCCTTGAGTGAAATCCCGTCCCTGCTGGTGGCTCCGACCCACTCTAAGCAGCAAGACAGGAGGCAGCCCGGGCTGCCCAGTCATGCAGGTCACCCACATGGGACAGGTCAGGGACGGTCCCTGAAGGAGGACATGGTGCAAAACCGCCCCTGCTCCTTCAGCACCATTCTGTGCTCACAGTAGAGCAGCCAGTGACCCATCCGGGTGTGCGGGGAGCCCAGGGTAGCCGGGAGCAGCCAGCCGTGGTCCCCGGGCAGCGACAGCATCGAGCGGGCAAGCCACGGCGGGCGGGAAGGCAGCAGAGGCAGAGGAGAGCGGGACTCAGACAACATGTCTGGCGCAGGACGCGTCGTTCCGGCAGCGATGCCAGGACCCGCGGCCGGCTGGTGCAGGAGCCGCCGGTTTTCAGCACCGCCGGGAGCCGCAGCCATCCCTCCCT
>VZTF01007421.1:2302022-2321244 GCA_013397755.1 Cnemophilus loriae
GGGGCCGGGCAGCCACCAGCGGCACCGGGCGCTCTCGTTTGTGCGAAGTTCACACCCAAAGCGCTTCCCTGGCGTGTCTCGCTTCCCCTCTCCAACTCATCCCGCGTTATCCGCCCGGCTGAGTCAGGAACTGAGAGATGGAGCCCAAAGCTCCAGAACTGAGCCCGAATTCTGGGTCAAACCAGGTGGAATTCAGTAATTTTTAGTGCGAAATCAGTAATAAAAAATAAAACCTGAGGTTTTTTTCTGCCTCTTTGGCTGTCAGGAGGGGCTGGGTCGGGTTTAGCTGCCCCCTCCTGCCTCTCCACACGCCAGGGGATTCTTTTCTAGGGATCCAGCTCCTTAAATACAACGATTATGTAAAGAATTGTGTTAATTCACTGGAATTCTGCCACTTCCGTAGCCGTAGAACAGATGCATAGCTTGGAGACTGTACACTGCTCTGCAGTCAAATCATAAAAATACTGGGAAAGCTCTGGGCGCTTTAATTGCATCAAATGAGCTGAAAATGAAAAAAGTTTTGTCCAAATCTGAATTTAGGAGTTTGTCTTATTGTAACAGCTTGAGTTGCCTGTAATAACGTCTCAGCAACAACTGAGATCAGCTCTGGGTGTGCTGGGGCTGATGGTGGCACCTCCATGGCCTCACACGGTGACAGCACCTCAGGCTGGGGACAGCTGGATTCCCTCCATCCATCCCCATCCTCTTTCCACCTCTGTCTTTACTAAAATGACTTTAAAACCAGCACAACCTGTTCTGCACGCCTGTTGAATTCTCTGCCGAGTCTCTGACTCCAGCTGAGCCAAAGGAACTTCCACCTTGTCCTTCCGGTGATGTGAATTGCCCAACCTTTAGCTTTCCGAGAGGAAAGCAAATTTTTTGAGTAAAACCCCCAAAGAATGTGTCCATTTAGATCCAAAGTGGGGCAAGAGCCTCAAGCAGCCTGACTGGTTGTTTTCATACCTGAAGCCTTTAAGCTCGTCCCGTTCCACCCCCTGCCATGGGCAGGGACACTTTCCACTACCCCAGGGCGCTCCAAGCCCCGTCCAGCCTGGCCTTGGACACTCCCAGGGATCCAGGGGCAGCCACAACTTCTCTGGGCACCCTGTGCAGGGCCCTCCCCACCCTCACAGGGAACAATTTTTTCCTTTTCCAGGAACAAGACAAGGTGGAATTCCGTGTGTCCTCTACAAACCCAATTTCTATTCGTCTGGGGGTGTTTCCTCTTGTGTGTTCGTTGTGGCTTTGTGTGAACTTACAGTGATCTGTGTTGTCACTTAACTCTGATCTTGTCTCTTTTCCCTCCCTGCCTGCTGCTGCTTTCATTCTCTAGTATTGGTATTTGCCATTCATTTCACCTTCTGCCTCTCTGCAGCTCATGGTAGGTGACAGATCCCAGGTCAGCCCCTGTGATCCCTCTGCATGCCAAAACTGACAGCAGAAACCAGTGCTGGGGGTTTGTTTGTTCCCCAAAACACTTCCTTTTGCAGAGTTTTGTTCTGCAGCCTGTAATGACCTCGTTAATCGCTGGTCTGGCTTAACGGCTCCCAGAAATTGCTCTTTGACATCATTTAAGGGTGAGGATCGAAGGTGGTGGCTGGGAGAGCAGAACTTTTCCCATTTTTCGCAAATTTTCTGCAAATCTGACAACTGAGCAAAGAAAACATGAGTGACTTTGGTCCTGGCCAGTCCCAGAGTGGACGTGCACAGCACCCGTGTGCTGGGCTGGCCTGGGTTTGGCCTCCCTGAGCCTATTCTGGGTCTGAGGAGCTGATTTCAATCTGTGAAGCAAATTCTGTGCCTGGACAACTCTCTAGGGACCAGATGAGTCCTTTTTCTTGGTACAGAATTTCATAAATCCCTGACTGGAGGAGCATTTTGGGCCTGCTGGAAGGACCAGAGCTGGAGCCTAACAGGCACTGCCCGCTTGTAACATGTTCATGAAACAGAGGGGAAGAGTTTGAGTCAGATCTCAGCTCTAGGCCAGCGGCTGAGGTAAATTCAGGGCCCTGGCACGGCACCTCCAGCTATCCAGGAGGTGTTGGTCTCTTTCCCAAAATCCCAGAATGGTTTGGGTTGAAAGGGATCTTAAAACTCATCCAGTTCCACCTCCTGCCAAGGGCAGGGGCACCTTCCAGTGGACCAGGCTCCTCCAAGCCCTGTTCCGAGGAGAATGAAGTTGTTGCCAGAATCGGAGCTGGGATCTCTCCTTATTAAGCACCGGATTCCTTTGAGGCAGCAGGTCCCCGTTCCCCTCTCCGTGCCGAGGGCGGCGGCGCTGGACACGGAGGCAGCGGAGCCGGGGCGGGTTCTGTTGGGTGAATCCCTTTTCCTGTGCGCAGAACTCGGAGCTGTTCACGCTCACCTACGGCGCCCTGGTGACCCAGCTGTGCAAGGACTACGAGAACGACGACGACGTCAACAAGCAGCTGGACAAAATGTGAGTGGATGCACAAATGCAGTGGATCTGCCGTGCCACAGCCGCGTGGGAGCCGGGAGCCGGATCACAGCCACGTCCCTGTGCGCTGCTCCGGGAGCAAAATCCTGGCAGGCTGGAGTTATGTAACACTGACATTTCTCAGATTAGACTTTGCTTCTCCACTGGCTTCTTTTATAAATATTTGTTGTCTTTCTAAAGCCGTTGCTCTGGTCCCTTCACAGGGGTTACAACATCGGTGTCCGGCTCATCGAGGACTTCCTGGCCCGTTCCAATGTTGGGAGATGCCACGATTTCCGTGAAACTGCGGATGTTATTGCAAAGGTAAATGTCCAAACATGGCTTTGTCAGGTTTTTTCGGGGTTTTGCATGTGAGGATGGAATATTTGCTACTCACAGGACTGTTCTGAGAGTTTGATGAAGATTTTGGGAATGGGAAGAAAAAGTTTTAGCCCAAGTACTGCTGGCTGGTGGGAACTGGAAGAAAGGAGAGGTGTTTGCAAACCCCCTGAGTAATTTTACAAAGATCAGAGCTGTGCTGTTGCCTCACCTATTCTTGTTCCTCCTGTTTGCCACAACAGATTGCATTTAAGATGTACCTGGGCATCACTCCAAGCATCACCAACTGGAGTCCTGGGGGCGACGAGTTCTCCCTGATCTTGGAAAACAACCCCTTGGTGGACTTTGTGGAGCTCCCTGACAACCACTCAACCCTCATCTACTCCAACCTGCTGTGTGGGGTGCTGCGAGGTGCCCTGGAAATGGTGAGCCACATCTCTCTTCCCTTGGGATGGGTGTGTGGATAGCCAGGTGTCAGCAGATAATTGAATTCTGGTCTGTGTTCGTGACTTCTGGGTTTGCTTTGGGCTTGAAATGCATTCCCAGAAGGGCAGAGCTGCAGGAGCACTTGGCTGCTGTCGTGTGTGGCAGCTGAGGCCCAGAGGTGGTGCCTGAGCATCTTCAGCTCACAACCCAAGTTCAAGCCCTTGTGTCTCCCTGAGTTTGTATGAAGCTCCAGAATCCTTACTCTGCAACTGCTGTGAGCCCTGGCTGGGAATTGGCCGGGACAAGAGAACAGCTGTGGCTCAAATTTAGGACTATGCAGAGCCCTGTATGTCATGTCATGCCCTCAGAGCCCGTAAGCTGGTGCTCCAGGATCATTCAGTCCCTGGAGAAGCTGCTGTGAAGAGGGAGTTACCAGCTCCTCTCTCCTCTTCCCTCACTTAGGTACAGATGGCTGTCGACGTGAAGTTTGTCCAGGACACCCTGAAGGGCGACAGCGTCACAGAAATACGGATGAAGTTCATCAGGAGGATTGAAGACAACCTTCCAGCTGGGGAAGAGTGAACCACGGCCCCATCTCCCTGGGGACTGGAGGGACCAGCTGGGTTTGGCCATTAGCTTTCCTCACAGATCCATAGGGATCTCCTGCCCCTGCACACTCAGACTGACTCACTGACTATTTCAGATGTTATTTTCTTCTACTCTCACTTCCATCCTCTGTAGAAGACGATTGTTTGGTTGATGTTTATTTCCCAGGTTCATGCTGAAGCTTTTTCATCGGGTGATGTCCTTTTCCTTCCCCCCGGGGGCTTCCTACGCTCAGTTTCCAATTGTGACCTGGGTTGTGTGAGAACAACTGCTCAGACTCCAGGAGAGCTCCGGTCTCTTCACATCTGGGTCGGGGTCGGATGGCCAGAATTGGAGACCAAGCTACAAGAGCCCACTGATTCCCTGCTAAATCCTGTCCTTCCTTAAATGAGGTGTTTAAAATCCATTTGGAGATGTGTGTAGTGTTTCTGTAGATCAAACTGGCTTCCTGCACTTGATTCTGAGGTCACTGGCAAATGCAGGCTTGATCCAAACGGGTGACTGAGGAGAGCTGTTGGAGTGCTGGCACCAGGGCAGGGGCTCAGGGGGGCCGTGGCACCACAGAAATCTGGGACTCCCATGGCCTTTCCAGTGTCCCTCCCCCAGAAGCCTCACCACTCCCCTCTCGGGAGGGGAGGAGGTCAAACTCCAGTGGAGCAGTAGGAACTATTTTACGTGGAGAAAAGGTGGCTAAAATGGCATCAGTGCTCCACAGTGGGCACAGCCCAGGGCTGCGTGGGGAGTCACGGAGTGGGAACCAAACTCAGGCTGAGGCCTGGGAGGTCTTAAAGGCATTTCAGGCTCTGTTTTGCTGGTGGGTGTAAAGGCTGCATGGTATGAAGGCGGTGCTGGGTTTTGTTCTCACTGGTGTTCGGGCTACAGCAAAATTTCCCAGTTATTTGACCTGTGGCACTTGCTGCTCTGAAAAATAAATACATAAAGAAGTATTAGATAACAAAAAGCAAGAGATTGGAACATCAGCTTCCTCTGCCACCCAGAGCCAGAGAACACAGCCAGGCATTGGGTTCCCAACTCACTTTACACAGCATGAAGGCACAGCCCCTTGAGGTCTTTGGGAGCTCCAGAATCTGTGTCGGTTGATGCCCGAATGTGAGGTGAGAGGGAGCAACCTGCTGCTTATGCTGCTCTTTTTTGGCTTTTCTGGAGGAGTGTTGGGTCATCTGGCACTGGATGGCTCACCTTGTCCCTTTTTTGGCCCTAAAGGGTCCCTTTGGATGCCCCGTGCAATATGTGCCCTGTAGAGGCAGAGGCGTGGCGGTGGCCCAGCGGTGGCAGGTGAGTGTTGGGGGCAGAGGTGCCGCATGGTCACGTTGCAGAGCTCAAAGCCATCCCTTATCTCTCATTGTCGACCATTCCAAGTCACTTGAAACTGTATTTTAGAAGCAATTGCATTAAAAGAATCGCGGTGTCAGTTCTTTGGTCTCCTCTTGCCTGTGTTCTGGTGGTGGGTGCTGCTGGGGAGTGGCAGCAGGGGCTCACTCCCTGCTGAGGCTGGCGGGGTGACAGTGGTGACAGGGTGCCCAGGGCTGGCAGGGTGACGGCAGCACTGCACCAAGAATTCCTGGCTGCCCGTGGGCCTGGAAGCTGCTGCCTGGAGGAACCTGCCCAGCATTCCACACACAGAGGGACTGGGGGCAGACACTCAGCGTGGCTGGTTTAGGGTCTGCGAATCCACTGTGTGCTCAGTGGCTGGGACTTGCTGCTGCCAGCCTGAGGCAGCTGCTGCAGAGCCAAGACTCTCTGTGGGCATTTACAGTGGCAAAAAATCACCTGGAGGGGCATCTGTGCCTCAGTGCTGCTCTGTGGCTGGCATCGGCCATGTAGTGCTGCTGCCAGGAGCGTGGAGACAACGAACAGCAAGGGCTGCTCTCCAGGAGCAGGAGTTAATGCTTCCCTTTCTTGTGTAAGTGCTCCCCAGGAGCCCTGCTCTGGTGGGATCTCTGCTCCGTGCTCGTGGGCATTCCCTGCTCCGGGGTCACCCTGCAGTCACGCTCCATCCCGGGCACTGAGCGCCCGGGGCTGTGCCCCGACCTCGGCCAGCCCTGAGGATGGGGAAGTGGCAGCTTTTGCAATGAAGTGGCTTTTTTCCTCTGGAGCTGGCGAGCACCACGTGCTGCCGGCCTGGCCAGGAGCGGGAGCCAGCCAGGGCAGCCCCAAACAGCCCCAACATGCACCCGGCTCCTGAGGCTCTGTCCCAGAGGATCTGGGGGGAGTGAGATCCCTTGTCCTCACCCCGGCAGAGAGTGGATCCCGGACTCCTGCTCCCAGCCCCTTGGGAATTACAGTAATTTGCTGGGGCGACAGGGTCAAAACCAGCCCAGACCTTCTGGAAGAACAAAAAGCAGAAATTGCATTAAGTAAATTAAAACTGTCTACTACTGAGCAGCTCGCTGCAGACAAGGGAGAATATGCAAAAAGCTCTGTTTGAAACCTACTAAATATTACCATGTGCTGTTTATAGGAAACAAATGGGGAAAGGCATCTGCATCAATAAACCCCAACGTGGCTGGGCTTGGACTGAAGCCTTTCCACGGCTCTCGGTTATTGAATACCCGTCGCTTTCATGTGGTGCCAGCCCTGACCCCTGACACATACCGCGGAGGGGAAAGTTGACTTGTGGGAATAATAGACATTCCTAGTGAGCGGTTTAACCTGGCAGGAAAAGAGGCGACTTCCAGCCTCTCACATCCCTGCGCGATATTGGAGATGACAATAGCAACAAGTCAAGGGGGGGACACAGGACACAGGGTGGGAGCCGTGCCGGAGAGCGATGCTGCAGGACCCCGGTGCCTGGGGCGACCCTCCCATCCAGCCCCGTGTGCCCTCACCGGCCTGAGCACCCCGTGATGGCATCGGCCACAGCACCGTGTCCCAGCCACATCCCAGGCTCCCACAGCAACAGGATGCAAGAGCTTTGGTTGCTGCAGTGCCTGCAGAGGTGGAAGGAGCTTTCCAGCCCTTGTCCCCCTGCTGCAGGAAAGTGGGACGTTGGCTGGTGTCCTGAGGGAGCACACTGGCAGGAGCTGAAGGTCCATGTGTGACTCCCAGGGCCCAGGGTGAGGGTTCAAACCAGTTCAAGTCCCCAGCGTGGGGACAACCTGGCCAGTGCTGGAAAACCTGGACAACCTGGCTGCCTCTCCTGGCTGGTGGCAAGTCCCAGCCACACCCCCCACTCCTGTGCCAGCCGCGAGCCAGGTGGTTCCTTCTCTACTCTCCGGCGGGAAGCAGAGCTCCCAGCCCCGCTCCTGTCACCCAAAACAGGGTGGGTGACAGCCCTGGGCACTGTCCAGACCCCACAGTCCAGCACTTGCTGAAGGTGCAGGGATGGTGCCGGGAGAGGATCCTGGAAGGGACAAGAGAATCTCTCTGGGAAAAAAGCGTTTCCGGGCTGGTGTCCTCATTGCCGGGGCAGCTCCCACAGCTTTCAGCCAGATGTGCTTGGCCAGGGTGCCGGGCACTCGCTGAGGCCGTGCAAAGGATGTTTCACCCACGAGGGCTCGGGGACGGGGCTTGTTGGCAGGGCTGGCACGGTGCTGGTGGCCCCAAGCAGCAAAGGTGCGGGTGGAGCCAGCAGGGACAGGCGGGTACCCGCCCCTCAGGGGGCTCTGGCCCCCTGTCCCTAAGCACCCACCACATCCAGCTGTGGGATACTCAGGGTGTGGGTACCACTCAGGTGTGGATCCAACTCCCCCCAGATGCTCAGCTGTGGCCGACGTGGCCAAGCATCTCCCCATGCTTGGCATCACATCCGTAACATGTTCTCTGCCTGATAATGATCTGGTGAGTTTGGGTACCTGGACGTTTTTATAACCCTTCCTGGGCCCCTGGGCCGGCTGCAACACGTGTTTGGCTACCCTGGAAGCGCAGGCAGCTGACAAAATCCTCTCGCAAGGCACGGCCATGCTGCACCCCCCTGCCCTGGCCCAAACGCAGTTTCCAAAGCTGGGAATGCCTCTGGCAGCAGCGCCGGGTCAGGGCAGCCCTTTGGCGATGCTCCTTGGCACCCGCCCTCCCACAGCATCCCTTGCCAGGGCGAGGAAGAGGAGGAGGTGTCTGCAGTTCCTCCCTCGGGTCAGGGGACACAGGAGCAGCCCCGGCAGCGCTGCTCGGAGCTGAGCCACATTCTGGTGGCGTTTGGTATTTGGGGTGACGGGAAGGAAGCTCCATTGTTCCTCTTTTATTGTTTTGTGTTTCCTAAGCGGGATCGGCACCCTCCTCCCATGCTCTGCCCGGCTGTGGAGCGGATCCAGCCCTGTGAAAGCCAACACTGCGCCGGAGGCGGCTGCTGAGTCCTGGGCGAAGGGAAATGCAGGGAGAATCATCCCTGCCCCAGCACAGACAGGCCACCAGAAGCACGTGCAGGGATGACGAGTGGCTGGGGCAGGGACACGGCTCATCTCAGCGTCCCCCCAGCCCCGGTCAGCTCCGTGCTCCCGGGTCTCCGTGGTGCTTTGTTCCTCTACGTGGCCGTTTAGGCAGCGACCACTCGTGCCAGCTGCAATGGGAAGGGCTGATCCAGTCACAGGGAATGAGCCACCATTCCCAGCCCCATGGCATGACCCAGTGAGGATGCCGGTGCTCTCCCCGCGTGGGACGCTCCAGTCCCCCATACCTCCTTCCACCCCACACCCCCACACCCCAATAATTCAAACCACAGCACCACTGTGCCACCAGCAGCACCTCCATTCCCCTCTGGAAGCTGCCCTCAGCTGCCAGTGGTGCAGGATGTAGGACACAGAGTCCTCTGGGGCTGGGATCCACCCAAAACTGTGCTGGAGTGCCCGTGGGGTGGGTACAGCTCAGGCACCATAAACACCGGAGCCATGAGCTCACTGGACCCTCGGAACCCCAGGGCAGCAGGGCAGTGCTGCTCCAGCCTTCCTGAATTTCCACAGGAGAATTTCCATTTTCCCAGCTGCAGCCAGAGCCCAGCATGGTGGGTTTGCCCAGAGGCAGCTCAGGAAGCTGCTGGTGCTGAGCAGCCTTGGCCCACAACAAGAGCCAGAAACAGGCAGGAATTTTGATGAGAAATGTTTGTTTTCTTTTAAAATCGTTTTGATTGTGGCTTCCGAGTAAGGGAGCCTCTGGAATGGTCGCTCTTTCCCTGAGCCTGTGGTGAATGAGGGGTTTGGGGCTGAATCGCTGGCAAAAGCAAGTTTGATATGATTTTGTTACTCTATTTCTTATGGTGTAGATAAATAACACCAAGGAAAATTGGATTCAAAACAATCTACAGTGATTTAGGTGGAAATGGGGAGAGAAAAAGGAAGGGAGGAAAAAGTCAGGGATGCGAGGGGGTAAGGGACACTCCCGAGCTGAGTCACCAGGTGCAGAGAGGATCCCCTTATTAAATTTAGCCCCAAACTGGATCAGTGGATTAAGTCTAAAGGATTTACCAACACTTAATCATAACAAGACCTCATTAACACAGCAATAGCAGCACTTGATCAATTGAATAATTTAACTCACACAAAATGATTCAAATGAGATTTTCTACAACCATCACTCTAACTGAATTATAAATCTAAAGGAGCGACATCCACAACGTGCACACGCATGGATGTAAAGAGCCTGCACAAAGGAATAGACCTGTGAGAAATTCCTCTCGAGTTCAGCAAAATACTCACATTGATGCAGCTTCTCAATGGTGAAGGGCTGAGCCCCGTGGGGTGGCGGGTATCAGCCCGGGCTCCGTCATCATCATTGGTCCTTTGGGTATCACAGGATGAGCTCCAAGAGGAATTCCGCTCTGAGGGAGATCCTGGCACAGCTGCTGCAGCCCAGGAGAGCTCAAAGGGCGTCACTCAGGACCACTGGTTACAGGGTCGTGAAAGGATTGACTGCAGGCATCAGTGAATTCCCATCCTAGCCACAGTTCCAATTGGTAGCTATGGGAATTTTCCTCGAAGTGTCCAATAACTAAAATATGATTCCACTCAGGCTGTTTTTCGGCGGAAAAATAAAGTCTTGAGGCTGTTCATGAAAGAAAACAGGAGCTCCTGAGAGACCAGGAATTCTGGGAGCAGAGCGAGTTTCTGATAAGCTCAAGGGGAGCCTCCTGCCCAGAAAACATTAATTAAAGTGGAGACCTAATGAGCCAGGCTGTCCCTGATCCCATCCCGTCCCCCAGCCCTGATCCCATCCCCAACCCCACCCTGTCCCTGCCGTGGCGAGCGGCTCACCACAAGCAGGACTGAACTGGATGCCTGGATGACCAGGGATGGCTGCAGTCAAGACTTCCAAACGGTTCAGTTAATAGAGAGACAAGAAAACAATTTGAAAATTTAAAACCAGTCCCCTCCCCGAATGAAGCGAAGCCCCAGATGTTCCTTGTAGCCCCAGGATCCCGTTGGCTTCTCCCTGCCCGTCACACAGACACAGGAGCTGACTTGGGGAAAGTGCTCGCCAGAACAATGTCTCTTTTTACAGCAAAAAAATATTGATTTTATTTTAATTAGTGCTAGCGCTGACATCCAAGAGCTCAGGGAGAAGTTGCCAGGCACTGGGCTGGCTCTGCCCTGGGCTGTGGCTCCTTGTCCCCGTCCCATGACAGGCACAGAGCCCCCACAGCTGCCCGCATGCCCCGGCTGGAACCAGCGACTGCCCGGGGCTGGGACCAGCATTGTGGCCTCTTGCCCAAGCTCTCGGCCAGGGCTGTTACTGCTCCCCAGGCCCCACAGCACCGAGCCATTGCTGGGAAGGCGCTTGAGCAAGATGCCACCGAGGAGCTGGAGGGTGTTCCCTGCCAAGGGGAGAAATCCGGCGGCTTCCTCGAGCATGGAACATTGAAATGACCTGGTGGCACCTCTGCTTGCCTCGTGCTGAGGAGCCTGGAGGGGACAGAAAGGCAGTGGGGCTGCCCTGGGCTCCTGCATCCCCCCAGCTCCTCCCACTCCCACATCCCCTGAGCTCCCACATCCCTTTAACCAGGGTTCAGCATCCCTCCGTCCCACCCTCCTGCATCCCCCAGGCTCCCGCATCCCGGCCGGGCAGGGCACAGAGCACCGTGCCCTGGGGGGGTGCTGGCTGGCCGGGAGCCGGGGAGCGCAGCGTTAACCGGGACAGCCGGGCCGGGGAGCGGAGCCCGAGGAATGAGGAAGCCGGAGCGGGTACCGTAGTGGAAAGGGCTTGGCACGGGCTGTGGAAAATGGAGGCCTAGAGAAATGTGACAGCAGGCTGGCCTGGCCGGCAGTACCACACAGGCGTAGTTAAGCCTTCAAGCCTGCCATTGTTCTCCCCTAATTATTCCCACTCCCTGAGTATTACACCCCATAATTCAGGAAAGCTGAGTAATGGAAGAAACAACAGCAATTTTAATCTCTCAGTACCGGTGGTCTCCACCAAAAAAATGCTTTCAAGAGCTCTGCGGTTGCGACTTCCTCGGTTTGGTGGGCAGTGGAGGGGAGGGGGAGCACGGCCACCGGCCTGTGGGTGCTCGGCCGAGACCGGGGGCGAGAAGGCCAGCAGGGATGGGACCAGGACCTTGCTCCAGGTGATGGGAGGTGATGGGAGAGCCATCCCTCGGATGCTGGGAGCATCCCCGCCAGGTACCACATGAGCCCCCAGCCAGCAGCCGGGTTGGCATTGGGGTGATTCCAGCTGGGGGGCAGCTCCTTGTCCCCTGCACAGGGGGACCTGGTGTCCTCGGGGGGGAGGACCAGAGCTGGGCAAGGCACTTTCACCGCCGACACTGTATCTTCTGTTCTTGGCTGAACCACACAGAACTGCGCATCAGTTTTTGGTCAAAACATGTTTTCCTTCCCAGGAACTGGCTTTCAGGAAAGGAAATTCTGAACTCCCTAGAAATGCTCTTGTGTTTTGACAAAAGCCACCGCGAGTTTGTTCCCTAAGGAGCAAGCTCTGGGTAAACACATTCCCACTCCTGCGAGGAAGGAGACCAGGAGACAGCACTGGCAGCACCAGGGTGCTCTGGAGGACTCCACATGGGCAGGAGGGACCCCCAGCCCTGCCTGTGCCCCTCTGCCCACTCCAGAACCCCTGGCCAAGTCCAAGCACCTGCTCCCACTGTGGCTCTGAGCATGGGTAACGTGATTGGTGGGTCAAAATGAGCCTTTGTGTCATTTAGCATCACCTGCTCATCAGATCTTGGGGAGCAGGAAGAGGAGGATGGGCAGCAGTGCCCTCACTGGGGCCAGAACTGATGCACTGTGCTGGGACCAGGCATCTCTGGGGAACAACCCGAGGCCAGGGCATCTGCCAGCCTTCATTTATCCTTCCATCCTTCCATCCTTCCATCCCTCCCTCCTCAGCTCTGAGATGCAGTAAAAGCACCAAAATAAGGGCAGGTCTGCCCTGCCCCAGCTTCCTGTAAGGACAACGCTCACCGGCTGTAAACTACCACGACCATCTTCCCTCCTCTTGGAAGTTTTGGCAATAGCAATGCTCACTGAAATAGTGAAGTCACACAGCCAGGCAGGGACCTGACATGCTGAGGAGCCCACCAGGGCCGTGCAGGGATCGTGCCGGAGCCAAGGGGGCAAGGCCAGGAGTTTTGAGACAGTTCAGCATCACCTCTCAGCAGCTGCTCTGAAGTTTGGCTGCAGGGTGCTCAGGTCCCTGTTACATTTAGCAAAACAACTGGAGGTCACATCCCTCACCTCAGGTACAAGCTGGGGCGATGGCCCTGCCATCCTGGGAGCCACATGACAAGCCACCAGCCCTAGGGGACAGATCTCCTCACTGCCACCCCTTACGGCTGACCTTAATGGCATGCAGCTCAACCTGCCGTGTCCCCGAGCGCTGCCTCTTGGCACATCCCACCAGCCCCTGAGGTGACCGAGCAGGGCAGGCGGGGTGGGACGGGGTGGCCGAAGGTGACGGTGGCGGTGGGCGCTGCGCCTGTGTGGTCTGAGCCATCTGGATGCACTTACAGCAATACTGCAGCAATTGCGGAAAGATCAAAACTCTTCAGGCCAACCTTGATTCCCGGTGCATTTTTTGCATTTTTGAGGACTCGAGTCTATAACCTGACAGCAGGAGGGGTGTTGCCTGCACAGCCCGGGAGCCCTCCACACGGTGCTGCCAGATTCTGGGAGCGATGCCTGGGCTGCCCTGGCAGCGCTGCGAGATCCCGGGGATCCTAGGAATGACCCTGACAAAATGATGTTGGGTCCTTTGACCGTACCCAGCCCTCAGAGCAGGCACTGCTTCTGCTGGGGCGTCAAATCCCTGAGCAGGGCCCTGCTGAGACCCCGCTGCACCCTGGGGCTCCTGCTCACAGTGACTGGAGGGGGCATTCCGCGTGTCCCCATCCCTGGGGCCAGGGGAGATGCCAAGGAGCAACTGACCCCCACACCTGGCCTAGGGAACGACACGGTCCCGTCCATCCCCACCCTCCTCCTGGGGCTTCCCACCCCCTTTGAAGCTCGGATGGGGAAACTCGTCCCAGCACCCAACACCGGGCACAAAGGGTTTGAGATTGTGACAGGTTTGGTTGGCTCATGCTGTGCTGCTGTCACCTGACTGCTGTCCCTGGGAACGTCCTGGTGACAGCCACGGCTGGGGAGTGCCTGGGGCACGGGAGCTGTACTGGACACACCAGAGCTCCACTGTCACCTCTGAACCACAGGATCCCCTGCAGCCCGTGATGAAGACCATGGTGAGGCAGGCTGTGTCCCTGCAGCCCGTGGCACTGCAGCACTGTGGCAGCGTGGCCCTGAACAGCCGCTCCTCTGAGAGGTGATAGCCCCGGCAATTAATCATTAGCTCAGCCTTTATGGCAGGGCAATGGAGAGGGCACGGGGAAGGAAGAGAGGGCACGGAGGTGGTGGAGGGGGCACAGGGGTGCTGGAGGGGGCACAGGGGAGGCGGGTACTGCTCCCATGCCAGTCCTGCCCATGCTGACTGACTGGTTCAGTCATTAGCGGCAGTGAGGCCGTTTGGCTTTTCCCTTCTCCTCCTGGAAAGGGGCCACTTACTGTTTTACAACTAAAATAACAAATTATTTCATAGAGGCTGGAGCTGCCGGGAGCTCTTGAGCCATGGTGCTGTGCTGGGGCAGGCACAGACCCTCAGGCTCCCTCGCCAGTGCTGGCACAAGCCAAGACCCAGGGTCCCCAAAATGGACCCATGTGGAGCATGCAGCTCCCACCAGCATGGGCGAAGGGTGCACAAGGGATGGAGAATGAGAAAACGGAGCAGCAGGACAACAGCTGGCATGTCCCCACGATTGTCTGTCCCTATTGATGCTCGTCCCACCATGGGGACACCGTCCCTGGTGGTGCCCAGGGACCCTCAGCCCTGCATTCAGCTCTCCGGGGGGAGCAGGCTCCGTGCAGTGCTGCAGCTGCAGCAGCCCCAGCCCCCCAGGATGGCATCTGCATCCTGTGGCAATGCCACATCCCAAGCACTTGGCTTCCTCTGGGAAAGGGATGCTGAACTGTGCCCCAGCTTCCTCTCCCGGGGAAGGCGATGGGAACCAGCCCTGTTGCCCGCTCCCTGCCCTCCCCTCCGGAGCTGCTCACGCACTGTCTGGCCCTGCAGACGGATCTCAGGGCCCCCCACGCCCCCTCCCCAGGGTGACCTGCTGACAGCCCCAACAATAGTGCAGCTGATAAAACCCTACAGCCACACGTGCCCTTCCCTGTCCATGCCCGCTGTGGGCCCAGTGCCGGCCTGGTGCTGGGGGGTGGAGGGGGGCTGGAGGAGCTGAGCTGGGGGTGCCAGGAGCCTGGAGCCTGCCAAGACCCGGGCTGATGTCTCTGCTCTGCCAGCCTGACCTCCTCAGAGGATGACCCCCATAAAATGAAGCAGCAGCCGTTTGGTAGATAATAAAATGTTTTGGGGTTTTTTTTCTGTTTTAACACTAGTTTACTGCCTAAACGTTCCAGCAGCTCAGCAGAGCGCCAGGGCAGCAAACTTCCTCTGTGTGCTCCGGGCAGCTCCCAGACAGGCTGCAGGACCCTGCCCTCATCCCATGGGATGGCTCCCCAGCACTCAGGGAGCACCCACCCCAGTCACCAGTGCAGGAATGGCACAGGGAGGAAGGATACAAACTGGGAGGGTGACAGCAGCTGGGCGAGCCTGCTCCTGACAGCCCCTTTCTCGAACCACCTCCTTTCAGAGACAGCTGGGTGCTGTGGGGTCACCCCGGCTCCGGATTGGAGCAGCCCCCAGGACGCAGGGACTCCATTCATCCACCAGCTCTGGAGGCAGATTTACTAGCTCACAGCCAGGGGTGTTTATGGTGGGCTGGAATGCGCGTCCCCAGCACGTGATGAATTTACAACGTGCCAACGAGTGGATTTATTCCAACCCCACTGTCAGTGAATTAATCACAGCAGCCACGGGAAGGCTGGAGGTGCAGGTGGGGAGAGGTGCCCGGAGAGGGGGGTGGTGGGGGCACACGGGGGCATCCCAGGGACGGTCCTGCCTCTGGTTGTGTTGAGCCGAGATGAGCTCCGGGGCTGCCGCATCCCCTCCAGCGCTCCTGGGAAGGGCCGGCAGCCTCCAGGGCTGCCCTGGGGAGAGGTTTAAACTTCAGCTTCCAATCCACGTGCCATTTCCAAACAGAGGTCCGGGGGCCGCCAGCTACCACCTGGGCTGGTGCTCTGCAGACAAGGGAGCCCTGGAAACCGTAGGTGAGTGCAGTTTTTCCATGCGTATGTATATAGGAGCAGAGTCAGCTGCCAAAGTAAATACAACCCTTCCCTTTCCAAAAATGTCCTCCAGGAATTGTAAAGGATCCTGGAGCAAAAATTCTGTCTCAGATCCTTTTTGCTTTCTACTGGGGGAAGTGTATAAACTCGCTCCGATTCAGCCCGAGCAAAGGCAACGCGAGAGTGTTTTTTTATGGCATGCACCAAAGGTGCTGGGAGCCGGAGCCACCGTGTGTACCCCGTTCAGGGCTCACGCAGGAAAACAATCCCAGTAAAGAGCTTTACAGCCACCGAGGAATGTGGAACCTCCACCAGCCCGGCCGAGCCTTGCAAAGCTAATTGCTTTGGGATTTGCTCTTTGGGGGGGGGTTGAGTCTCCATGGTTGCTGCCTCAAAGGGTCCCAGCTGCCCTTGCGGTTCATTAGGATGCTGAGCGGGGAACTGGAGATGCTTTTAGGAGGCTGCAGCGGTTGTGGGGTAAGGGAAGGAGCCCTGCGGTTCCCAGCTGCAGCCCTGCCTTCTCCCGTTACAGCCGGGGACCCTTCCTGCCCTGGCGGGGTCCGCAATGGGAGCTGGCGGTGACAGTGGTGGCCCCACAGCTGCTGAGCCGGGTGCTGTCCCTCACCCCAGCGGGACCATTCCCTTCAATCTGACCCAGTGGGACCCATCCCGGGCTGATTCCGCAGGAAGAAACCCAGGGATGCTTTTTGAGGCCGATGCATCCTCATGTCTCCCAGGGCAAGGGCTGCGGTGGCTGATCGTGACGTGGTGCTGCACCCGCGGCCACCGCAGCCCGTCCCCCCAGGCCCCGGCTGCTCGCGTGTTTTCTTAACTGATCTTTTCTTGCTCATTTAAGTGACTTTGGAAAATGGGATTTTGGCTCTTAAATCGTTCAGGGGCTTTTGAAAATTTGACT
Source organism: Cnemophilus loriae (assembly GCA_013397755.1). Lineage (NCBI taxonomy): Eukaryota > Metazoa > Chordata > Aves > Passeriformes > Corvidae > Cnemophilus > Cnemophilus loriae. The sequence continues at coordinate 2,318,386 of VZTF01007421.1, forward strand.
CTAAATACTTTCCGAAGTGCATTTGTATGAAGTAATTCTCTCCAACCTCCCACAGTGGTAGTCAGATTGCATTTAATCCATCACTGAATGTTCCCGAAGGCTGGGATCTGGCACCACGCTCCACACGGAGCCGTAGCTCGCCCCGCACTGTGCTGACACCGCCGCTCCCTGCCCGGTGTCCTCCTGCCCGGGCCACCTCTCACCTGCGTCTCACTGCTGGCACAGCCAGGGCGATGCCCCCAGCACCTTGTCTGCCCTTGTCACCCCATGCCGGTACCCTGAGTGGGCACAGCAGCACACCCCAGCTCTGCTCGGTGCTGCCAGCCCAGCTCCTGGCCCCTTCCCACCCCCATGGCACATTTTCCTGCTGAGCACCAAGGGCTGGTTTTCCGAGCACAATTATCCGTCTTTGTGGAAACGTGGAAACGACATTCCAACGCACGGGGCTGATTCGATTATGTCCGTGACCCACCGAAATTAAGTTAAGGCATTTTTCAGCCCTAGATTGAATTATGTCTCCTCCCTCTCTCTTGTTCCTCCTGTGCAGAGCAGCGGGATGGCTGGGACGGGGATTTTGGGAGGCAGTGAGCCTGGGACCCTGAGGTGCAGCAGTGCCCAGGGCTGCTGTGGCACCGGAGCTCTCACTGGTCCACGTGTGGCCCTGGCAGGGCCAGCGCAGTGCTGGGGACACCGTGGAGCCCTGGCACAGCAGTGGGTGCCAAGCTGCCAGGAGATACAGGCAGCAGAGCCGCTAAATCCCGCTCTAAACCCAGCTTCCCTCTCCCACTGGGAAGGAGAGCCATCAGCAGTGGCTCAGCACAGTGCTGAGAGGTATCAGTTGTTTAGCTCAAATAAACAGATTTTAAGTAGGATGAGTTACTCAGAGTTATGGCATTGGGTGAGTTGGGATGGTGTTCGCTTTCCTTGCTCAGCACGAGGAGCTGGGATTGCAGCGGCTGTGAGCTCACACCTGGATACGTTTTGGGCTGGAATAGAGTTAATTTCATAGTAATTTTCCCAGCAGCTGGTACAGAGCTGGGTTTTGCCTTTAGTATAGGAAGAATATTGATAACACACTGATGGGTCGGGTGTTGCTTGGTAATGTTTATTCAAGTCCTACATATTTTTCAGTTCCCTGTTCTCTGCCGGTGAGCAGGTGCACCAGCACCCAAACCAGAGGATCAGGGGGCTGCAGTCAGAAGAAGCTGTAACTCCACAAGATAAAAAAGAAAAGAAAGAACCCAGTGAGGGGTTAGAAGACCCCAGAGCAAAAATGGCCATTGCTGGGAAGCAGGAAGAAGCCTGTGCGTGGCCAGGAGCAGCCAGAGTGGCGCAGCACAGCCAAGGTGGCACAGCCAAGGTGCCAGGGCTTCACCCCAGGCTCCATCCCGGTGAAGGGACAGGCCTGGGGAGGAACGAGCCAGCACAGGAGCGATGACAGGCAGCAGAGGCCGGCATGGAGCGAGGCTGCAGCCGATGGTTTGCTCTGTGGGACAGAGGAATGTCTGTGCTGGCAAATGAGTCTCTGAGCAGAGGAAATGCTTTGCCAGTGAGAGCTCTGGTTAAACAAGGCTGGTTCGTTTCTGCGGGAGCTGCCGTGCCAGTGGAGGCCCCTCCATGCTCTGCCCTGTGCCCCGGTGCTGCAGGTGGGACAAGGGCGTGGGCAGGAGAGCTCATACTGCCGGGACACTGTGGTCGTGGTGCTGCGGTGGTGGCAGAGCAGTTTTTGCCAGCAGCCATCCCGCGGGGGCCGCGGTCCCCGAGCAGCACGTCACCATGTGCCGTGGTTCAGCCGGGCTCAGCAACCTTGGGGCTGCTCTAAGCTGCTCACCGTGGCGTGCGGTGGGGACTGTGGTACGGGACCAGCTGCGGGTGGACCCCCAGCCCTGCCTGCTCGGGGCACGGAGGGGACCCCAGCCCCGTCCGCCCGCGCAGGGCACAGCACATCAGCATTCCTGGGAGCAGGGTCCGGCCCCACGGCGGCTGCTCGCCGGGGGAAGGCATTGAGGGGGGATTAGCCGTCTGATGCCCCCCTTGCTCAGGCGCTTAATACAGAAAACAAACACCCTTGTGCACCCAGCGGCCTCCATCCCGACGGGCTTTCTCCGTGCCCGTTGCCTGAGCAACCCTAATCTGCCTCCCGGGGCACACCGGGGCCCTGCACCCCCGGGCCCGTGCGCCCCGGCAGCTGCGGCGGTGCCGGCGGTGTCCCGGCGGTGTCCCGGCGGTGTCCCGGCTGTGCCTGGCACGCGGCTGCCAGCGGGACGCCGCCGCTCCTCCGCCTCGGGCATGGGCAGCACACGGTGGCTGGGAAAGGTGGGAGGTGGGGGCTGCGGGCACCCCGCTCCCCTGGGACTGGGGCACCTCTGTCCTGGTGTGTGATTTAAAACCGTGCCAAAACACGAGGCAGCAGGACCTGGCGCCACATTTCCAAACTGTTCTGCCCAGGGCAACGGGATTTTCAGGGTGGCGGAGTTCCCCCACCACAGAAATGGGGATCACCTTCTGCTGTGGCCCTGTACCCACAAAGAAAGTGGGCGATGGTTTTGGGTGAGCGCGGGGGCAACGCTGCTCCAGCCCTGGGCTGCCGTACGGGCCGAGAAGGGGAAAGAAGGTCGGACCCCACTGCACCCCATCCCAGGGGCAGGCCGCTCCCGGTCCTGGGGGCTCCGCAGATGGAGGGGGCTCTTTTCTCACCCTGTGGCTGCTATTGCCGGCATCAGCATCCCCGGGGCACAGGGCATCCCTGCTCGGGGAAGAGCCAGGCGGCTCTGGGGGGGCCGTGCCCACGGGTCCCCTGTCCCGCGTGGGGTGGCGAGGAGGGGGCGGGGGGGGGGGGGCGGGGGCCGCGACAGCGGG
>VZTF01007421.1:2321341-2357931 GCA_013397755.1 Cnemophilus loriae
CCCGCCGCTCCCGCCAGCGGCCGCCCGTGCCCGCCGCTCCGCTCCGCCGCGCCGAGGGGAGGTGAGGTAAGGTCCGCGCCGCTCCGCCGGGATGGGGTCAGGGCTCCGCCGCTCCCGGTCCCGCTCCTGGTCTCGCCCGCCTGCGCATCCCGCGGGTTGCGCCGGGCTCCGGCAGGAGTTGATCCCGTGGATTTCCCAGTCACGAGTCCCGCTGTTCTGGTGCCTTTTCCCCGAGGAACACCGCAGGACGCTCCAGCCATCCCTCCTAGGGCAGGTCTGAGCCCGCTTTTCTCTACTTTTCCTTTTCTCATCTCTTCGCCCTCCTCTGACCCACCTCGGTCACGTCCCTTTCCCAGAGAATCCTCCCCAGAGCCTCTGCCGTCTCCCGGTGCCCAGCCCTCTCTTTCTGCTGTTAGGAAATATGTTTGTGAGAACAAAAGTGTTTTGGGGAAAGTGCTGTGACCTTTGGGACAGCCACTGCTGGCACTCACTGCTCCAGCCCTGCCTGGAGTCTTGTCCCCTCCTGCAGCTCCTAACATCTGCACCCAGGTACCGGCACCATTCCTGGGTACTGGCACCGTGGTGCCTTCCACAAAAACCTTGGGAAACACAAGATGCTTATTTTTTTAAGAGCGTTGCTGTTAATTGGCTCCTGAGCTACCAGGTTCTCCAGCTTTGAACATTCCCAATAAGCCAGGAAAGATCCCCCCTGTACGGTAGCCCCAGGCCAGGCAATAACCTACCGGAGATATTTCTCATCTATGGGCAGCTTTGCTATAAGGAACATGTTTAATAAATCATAAGGCCGGTGAATTCCTGGGATTTTTATTGCTTCTGTAAAAATGCAGTTTTGATCCGTCTGCGAGGGATACTGGGAAACAAAGCGGCTCCTTTCAGAGCCGGATCCTACGAATTTAGGACACAGACCTGGCAGCAGGGCTGGTGGCTGCCAGCCCCCTGGGCAGAGGCAGTGCCGTGGTGGGGCTGTCCTGTCCCTGCTCTTTTAGGGACCAACATAACCCAGGTGCCTGAAGCCCCGTCTTGGCTTTCCTCACTCCGCTGGGGCTGTGGACACGACCGCGTGTGTGGAGCCGAGGCAGCGATGCCAGGGGAAACATCACAGCTGGAAACGCAGCGGGGCTGCACCAGGCTTCCAGTTACATTTTTCCTCCTTGCCCTGTTGTCCAAGGGGAAAAGAAGCAGCAAAACCTAAACCGCTAAAAACTGGGAGAGGTTCTTGCAGGAAGACTCGCCTGGTTTCCGTCAGCCCAGCTGACCCGATCCCCCAGCAGTGGGGTGGTGGATTGTCCCAGATTGGGCAGAGGAATGGCAATAAAGCAATTTTCTTTGCCTGTTCCAATCTGAAAACTGGGGTTTAGAAGCAGGAGCAGAGCTGAAACATGAACAGCACACGGAGATGTGAATCCAGCAGCTGTCAGGGGCTCCTTGGGATTTCGGAAACCACGAGTGCTGTGGCCGGGGCAGTTGGTCATGGGTTGAAATAGGTGGTGGAGGCCCTGCCCCACTGCACTGGGCCAAACCGAGAGGCCAGGCTGCCCTTGTCCAAGGAGGCAGCAGTTTGCTGATCAGGATTTGTCCCGTCTCCTGCCATGCCTTTGTTTTAGGCTGTGCGGAGCCCGGCCACAGAGGCGGGGAGGGAGCGTTTCTTTGTACAGGGAAGCATTTAAATTCTTTGCAGTGATTCATATATTCCATTCATATGAAACACAGTCCTGCCGAGTGTGAATGGGGACTGCGGGGGGATTTTTTTAAGGCAATAAGCCCTAGAAGTGTCAAAAGTTATTCACACCTTGGTGAAATCAAGGATATTTCTGTCCGTGGCTCTTGGCAGGGGCTCAGCACAGCTCGCCTCGTGTTGGGTTTTCGGTTTCCCACTTGGATACGGAGCGGGGGGAGCATAGGGGCAGTGCTCCCATTCCCCCTGTTCCAGTATTCCCAGTGCTGGAACATTTCCTGGTGCCAAAGGGGCCCGGCATGGGCTGTGCCCGGGGGTGGCAGCTCAGACCCTCCGGGGTCATACGCCCAGAAAGCCCCAGGGCTGCTGAGCAGCCACCTCTCGATGAGCCCATGGCTGGGCGAGGTGCTGTCCCTCGAGTGATGGTCACCAAGGCTGTGACCATAGCTACAGACCAGCTGTCCCCATCGGGCATCTGTCCCCAAACAGAGCCTGCCCTGTTTGCCCTCAGCACAGGGCACAGGAACAGCCAAGAGAGGGGCCTTTTTGGGGGTGCTGGGACCTTGGTGAGGGTCTCCTGGGGTCAAGCATGACCCTGGGGTCACTGACCTGCTCTGGGGGGCTGCCAAGTCCCTGTTGAGGAGCGTTAGTTTGGGGGGAATCAAGTGGAGTGCCTGGGGGCCGAGATGTGGGGGCATCACCCCGATGCCACAAGGTGTGCCAGGTATGGGGCCAGCATCCGCGGGGAGCTCTCGCCTCTGCCGGCCGCTCCAGGATGCTTTGAACCACTGTAAATCCTCTCCGAAGGAACTGGGAAGACAGTTTTATGGCTGCTGGGGAGGCAGATTAGCAGGGTGTTGTTTTCAGTGCTGATCCATCACGGGACGCCGGCGCTGTGTGGTGCATCCAAGTGCTCGGCTGCCGGCGGGCGGTGCAGCCTCTCCCGGGAAGGTGGGGATGAAACCGCCTGGTTTTAATGTTCTGTCTGCTCTCTGGATCTGTGAGGTGAGAGACAAACCCGCCTCTGCGGGCCCTGGGCGCCACGGCCGGCAGTAGCCAGGCTCGTCACGCTCCGCGACAACGGCGGATCAAGGGGATTTGGGAAGTGGCACCTGCAAAAGGCATTAACCCGGTGGGGAGGGCGTGGGGCCGGTCCCGTCTGTCCCCACACACTCCTCTGTCATTCTCTCCTATTTCATCTTGTCCACAGCCCAGGAAGGAGCAGAGTTTCCATTCCTCTGCACTAAAGAAAATATCTGTGACAATAAAACCTCATAGTTCAGAAGGGGGAGGGATAAAAAGACACCAAATTGCATTTGTCTTCCCTCAGTTTCTCAATCCCACCTTTTTCCCTCTGAGAGAGGGTGCAGGCCATTGACTGTTGGGCACATGCTAGGCTCTGAGCACCCCCAGTCTCCCATGCACTCTGTCACAGCTAATTAGAGAGAGTAATTAACTGCCTTAACAAAGAGGGAGGGACGACACTGACACATGCCCACTCCCTCCTTTGCACTCGGGGTTCTCTGTGCTGGACATTTGGGGAGCAAGGCAGGGTGCTGCTGGGACCTGGCTGTGTCCTGCAGTAATCCAGTGGGACTGAGACCCTCAGGGTGGCTGGTGAGGCAGGGGTGATACCCCACACCACCGGCCTCCCAGCTCACCCCTCCTGCTCAGGGCTCAGCTGCACGTTGCTTCCCTGCGTTGGCGACTTGGACGCCGGCACAGACATAATAAACCGCTTTTCCTTTTCCCCCTGTCACCGGAGCCGTTCCTGAGTCACATCCCTGGCCGCCTGGCTCTTCCCCAGGGCTGTCTGCTCTGGCTGCATAACCCTGCGCATCGGCTGCAGACTTCAAAGCAATGGGATCCATCCCGGCCGGGAAGGGCTGGAGGGATGGCAGCGCTCCGGGAAACATCTGCACGGGGCCGGGGGGGCGCAGGGGCTGGCGTGGCTGGTGGGATGTGATGCTCTGCTCCCCAAAGGCCTGGCTCACCCCTGGGCATTGCTCGGCTGCCCCAAAGAGCTGCAGGAGCTGGAGCCTTCACCAAAGCCACATCCTGCCGTGTTCTCCCGTGTCCTCGCAGGAGCATCCCACCAGGCTCCTGATGGCTGCTGCCTCCCTGCAGCGCTCCCAAGCTTGGCTGGGGGCTGCAGGTGGGAGATGGGTCCCACTAAAAATGGGATGAGATTAAAAAGGAGCCAAAGGTGGCAGTGTGAGGGTGTCTGCTGTCCCCTCAGCCCAGTGGCCATAGAGTGCTCCCATGGCCTCTGGCCCCAGTGTCAGCCGCGTTCACGGAGCGAAGCTCCAGATCACAGGCAGCAACTGCAGCCAAAATCTGCAGAGCAGCCAGGTCTGGTCTCTGCGACCTTCCCTGGGGCCGAGCCCGTCCCACTGGCCCATCTGGAGATGTTTGTCCTCAGAGGCTCTTCCAGGTGCCTCCATCCAGGACCGGGCTTGGCAGGGAGCAGTCAGGGAGGAGGACAACGACCTCAGTGTCCACCTGCTGTGGATGCAGTGGCCAATGCAATGCCTTGCCCAGCTTGGCTGTTTAGCACTAAAAACCTGAGTCTTTAATTCTTGCAGCACTCCCAGCCCAAGTTCTGTCTTCCCCAGGCAGGTTATGGCCCCAGAAATTGCCCCAAACCAGCAGATTTCTGCAAACCTGCTGCACACCGGAGCAGCCTGGCGATGGTGGACCCCTGGGACCTCGCAGCGCTCCTGTGCCTGCCCCGCAGAGCTCTGGCTGTCGCTGAGAGCCTCTTTATTGTTCTGGCGGAGGGTTTTGTTTCACTGCTGCCTTCCAAGTTCCCAGGGATCTAAATTCTAAAGCATGGTCTTGTAAAGAGCCCTGTCCAGATGGGCGAGATGATATTGCCGTATCAGATGAGAACTATCCCCGTCTTTATCTGCAGACAATGCAGCAGTGGGAGCAAACAAGGATAGAGCCTTTCTTCGGAGGCACATTAGCCAAATAAGAGCCTTCACTTTGTTTCGTGCCGAAACTTAAGGCCTTGAGGCCAGACCACCTCAGGGAACTGCCCCCATCCCTGCAGCCACGTGAGGATTTATCCCTTTCCCCGATGCCCATTTTCCTGGCAGGGCAGGGCAGCAGGTCCTGCCCATCTCATAGCTGGGGTGTTCCCTGTCCTGTCCCCGCTGTTGGAGTGGTGTCCATGCCCTCAGGGCTGGGAAGGTCTCAGCAATGCTGCAGGGACTGGGCAGCACTCAGGCCTCTTCTGCCCTTGGACACCCACGGAAGGTGGAAGATGCTTTGGTTGTGCCCCATCACTGTGGGATATTTGAACCCACTCAGACAAGAGTCGGGGCTGTCCAGAGCAGCTGAAGCTGCTCCGTGCACTCACTTGTGGTGACGCACAAACCCTGCGGCCAATTCACCTGCTTTCAGATTTCATTACAAGACCCAGAATCCAGCCCAGGTTTGTTTTAAGAAGTTACCGGAGGCTGAGAGAGCCTGGGACTGATTTATGGCTTCCCATCAAAATCATGTGGTTTCACCACGAAACTTGGAAGCTCTGGCTGCATTTTTCCTTCGGAGATTTTGGCTTCGCTCCAGGGGCGAGAGTGTGAATCCAGGGTGTGCATCAGGGCTGGAGCGTTCGGGTGCTGTGACTGAAATGGAGGAGATATGGATCACCACAAGGAGAATATTTAATGTCAGGACAACACAGCCATCGTTCTCAGGGAAGCACCGATAAGGCAGCGGGAGGCTTGGCACGGCACAGAGCTGCAGCAGGTCCTTTGCTCTCACTGTGGCTTTCGTTTCAACACTCAACACTTATCGCCCTCACATCCTGCTCCGTGTCAGCGGCCGGAGCAGCATCTCCCGAGCTGCTGTGCCCAGGCAGGCTGGGAAGTTCCACTGCCCTCCCCGAAGCCCTGCTCTGGACTCACAGGGTGAGCTGCCGGTGCCTACCGGGGTTAAATATGTGGGCTTTTGCCAGAGGAGCATATTTCCAGCCTCAAACATGCATTGTCAACGACTGCAGAAAGGTATTTCTCACTGCTCCATGTGCTGTGAGCCAGCGGACAAGAACAAGACGACTTTTATTGCTATTTCTTCATATTTCCTGATATTGCCAGTCTGGCACTCACAACCCACAGCCAGATCCTGACCTGGGCTTGGGTTTGGATTACAGAGGCGATACCTTTGTCTTTGCTTTGCCTTTAATTTCAGATGCTTTGGGCCCCGTAGGGCTGAGCTGATAACCCGGGAGGGCAGAGCCCACAGCCCCAGGGTGGGCAGCCTGGCTCAAGGGCAGACCCCAAACCAGGCCAGTGCCCAGGCACTGCAGGCACACAGAATCATTAAGGTTGGAAAGATCGTCAAGTCCAACCTTCAACCAAACACCCCATGCCCACTAAACCATGCTGTGAAGTGCCACGTCTATTTCTTGAACACTTCCAGGGATTCTGACTCCATCACATCCCTGGGGAGCCTGTTCCACCGTTGGAACCGGGCCAACCGCCTGCCCCTCACAGCAGCTCAAGGATCCCAAAGCCCAGTGACTACCACGGGCCCACAGACCCCTGAGGGTCACGTTGTGGGGGTCTCAGCATCTGGCTCGTGGCAGTGTATGAACAGAGGAAAAGAGCTGTGTGTTACATAAATAACAAGGTCAGGGCCCTGCGAGCTGCTCCTGCTGCATGCGAGCGCCGCGTCCTGCCGAGCATCCCCTGGCACGGGGGCCAGCGGGACAGCAGAGTCGCTTCAGGGCTTGGGTGCCTTTGTGGTTTTAATTTAGTGGCTTTTTAAAGTCAAGATGAAAGGGAGAGCCGGGCAGGGCCGCAGCAGTTCCCCTGTCTGCATCCAGAGGAAGCTGGTGGGGCCGCACCGAGCACCAGTGGCTCCGTGCCCGCTTCCCAAACCTCCGCTTGCTCCTTCCCACCGCTGGCACGGACACGTCCACTCCACGGACGGACCTTGTCCGTGCCAACGCTGCGCCGTGCTGAAGGGTCAGCTCATGTGGCAGTGTGGGATGACCCCTCAGGGCCTGGCATGGGAACTCAGGTGTTCGACACTGCTCCGACGGCCCGGCACGGTTGGTGCTGATGCCCCTTTCCATTACACCTCCCATAGCCACTCATTAAAGACCATGGGTGATGTCATTGCCAACCATCAGCTACGGGCCAGGACAAGACCCCAGCGCTCCTCGAGCAGCCATAAATTGAGCTGTACAAGGAGTCTGTAATTATTTTATGCCAAGCCTGGTATTTTCCTCCCCCCAGGGAGGCACTAGAGCGAACAAGAGCAGACCTGTGCCAAACCGTGCCCAGCCAGTGCTTTTATGAAATCTTGGGTTCGTCAGAATTAATTTCATTTAAAACATTCTTCTCGTTTTTCATAAAGCACAGCAAATCCGCGGTACTTAGGGCAGGAATGCAGCCAGAGTGCTGCCGGGCAGGCGGCGAATTACCCGCGGCAGATGGGCCGTGACGGCGGGGTCGCCCATGGTCCGGAGCTGCACCGGCCTTGCCTTCCTGGAGGCATCCGGCTGGGAAGAGATGCTGGAGTGACCGTCTGGGAAACAGCCAGGCATGGGGCTCTGGCAGTCCCATCCCGTCCTGTGTTCCCAGGGGATGTGGGACTCCAGGTGCGTTTGTCCCCAAAGCTCTGTGCAGGCTGTGGCTGTGGCCATGACCGTTCCCATCCCGGTGCCCGGTGCTGGCCCTGCACGTGTGGGATGGGGCATCACAGATCATCTGCTTGAGTCCCCTGGCCGGTGGCAGCTGGTCCAAAACCTGAGCAGGACTGCTCAGACTGCCAGTAATTCAAGTGATTTTTGGGGCTGGGGATACCTGACTGGGGCTGGGGGCTGAAGCAGTGTGGGGACAAGGGTTGGGAGCTGGTGCTCCTGCCCTGCACGAGAAGGTGTGAAGACCAGAGCCGTGGGAGAAACAAACCTCTGTCCACTACTGCTGGGGCATGGCAGGGGCATGTTCCCAAAGGCAGGACATCTGCAGGAGGACTCTTGACTTGGGATGGAGTTAAGTCCCTGGGGTCCAATCCCAACTGGAGAAATAGCTCAAAAATCCCATAATTCTGGAGCCCCGACCCACTGGGAAGGGGTGTAACTCCCCTCCCTTCAGCCTTCCACCTCTTGCAGCCTCCCAGGACAGGACCCAGGTGAGCATCTCAGCCACTGTGTCCTCTTAGGATGCAAAGAGGAGCTCGTGACCTTGGGTGACCCTGGGGCAATGAGAGCAGGCACGGGACATCCCTGTGGGAGTTAGAAACCAGAGGGAGCCCATGGGTTGGTCCAGCTGGTCCTGCTGCAGGCTGGGATCATCCCTGCCATGCTGGGGACCTTGTTTGCTCCAAACTTCCACCTCCCGCCCAGTCAGCGGGCTCCAGCCTGCCAGGAAGCTGGCAGGGGTGAGTAGGGGGATTAGAAGGTTTAGCAGGTGTCGACCCTCATCTTTCATCCTGCTTGCAGGCAAATCCATGGCTTGCTCTTCCCTGTGCCTGCACGAGTCCTGCCCTTTCCCTCCATGTGTCTGCTGCTAACTGGGATAGACTGGGAGATGGAGTTTGGAACAGCACTGGGGTCTGCACCATGCCCAGAGCCCTCTGAGCACTAGCCAGCTCAGTTTTGGCTGGGTGGAGCTCCAGAGGAGTGGTCAGCAGCTCCAGCACAGCCAGGTGCCCGGCTGATGGCGTTTGCCAACTGCAGGGTTGGGTTGATCCGCGTTTTTTGTGGAGCGTGAGAGCACAGGGCTGGGTGTGCTGTTTATTTTGGTTAAATTGAGTTTTCTCTGGGAGATTGGGGGGCACGGGGGGCCTCCAGACAAGGGGCTTTTGTGAGCCGAGCTGCAAGCCGATCCCGTTTTGTGGTTTTGCTTTTTTGGATGATACAATTTGTTATTCCAAGAACTACCCAGCAAATGGACCCCATTAGCCGAGTCCCCAGAGCAGCTGGAGCTGGAGCTGGCACTCACAGCGCCTTTGTCTGCGTCCACCTTGGGCCCACTGGGAGCGCTGGGGCCATGGCACGGCTTTGCCCCTGGACGGTGCCCAGGGGAGATGGGGGGGCCAGGAGCTGCTGTCCCTCCTTGCTGGCTCTGCTGACGGGGCATCTTATGGGATTAGCCCAGGCTGGGACCAGCGGAAAGCAATGGGTTTGTTGAATTCCCCGTCACACTCGTGTCCCTGGCACACACTGACAATAACCCAGTTGTTGCCACGCTGCTGGGGGCTGGAGCCAGTGCTGGGGCAATCCATCCAGGGGCAGCCCTTTTGGCCCCTCAGATAGGGCTGGACCTCATCCTCATGCTTGACGGGAGCTGTGGGAATTCACATCCCTCTCTGCCTTTGGGCACGAGCAGCATCCTCTGCCCGGGGGGGCAGCGTTCAGGATCCCACGGGCATCCCCCCACCTGCTCCAAAGGGCCCCTCACAGCCGGCACACGAAGGGCAGCTGCGTGAATGCCATGGCAGCCCGTGCTGTTGGAGCCCGGCCCCGGGGCCGTGGTGCCAGGGCACGGCCATCTCTGGCCACCAGGGCCGGGCTGTCCAGCAGGAGCATCCTTGGCCCGCTCGGCGCTGCCTCCCGCTGTGCAGGGATGCTGCTGGCTCTGTTTGTCTTGGCTCCGATGGGCTTTTTCCTGCATGTGAGAGGCTGCAGCTGGGCAGGAGCCAGTGGGTTTATAAATAAAAGCGTCAGACACCTCTCTGGGTGGTGCTGAAAGCTCCTGAATTAGCCCCACCGCCCTGACACGGGGCCTGTGGCCGCTATGCTCGGAAGACACCCAGGGGCTCTCCCGGCTCCCCGACCCCATCGTGGCCGCTCTTGCACAACAGCCCCTGTGTCCCCCTCCCCAGCCCCACTTGCACCCACCACTCCTGAAGTGCTGCGGCACACTGCCCTGGCCAGCTGGGATGTATCCCTGCTCCCACCAACCTCCTTAACGGGACGTGTTCCCCAGCCCTGGCTGCCCCACAGCGAGTGGGGATGTCCAGAAGTGGGCAGCAGACACCAGCCGTGCCCGGAGATGAGTTTGCCACAGGGGCTGGGTGCGGGAGAATCCCTAGGGCACGGTGTGTGCTGGCACCGCGCAGAGGGGACACTGGCTGCCTCTCGGCCATCTCCGGTTGCTGAAGAACCGGGAGGAGGGTGCTGGCCTTACCACTTCGCTGCCCGGCCGCACACCGTGCTGGCGCCGTGGCGCTGGCCTGGTGCGGGCAGGAGTGGCCGGAGGCCGTGGGACACTGGCCTCGCACGGCATTTGCTTTCCATTGGCTCCTCAGGGCCATGGCCCTGGCAGAGCCCAGCGGGGGCCGTGGGAAGGGGCAGCCGTCACTTCCCAACAAAAGCATCCCGGCAGTGGGCAGGAGACAGAGCCGGGAGCCAAGTGCAGGGGCAGGACCCCGTCCAGGGCTCCTCGAACCAGCCGCCTCCGCTCAGCGCTGCCCGCAGTGTGCCGGGGGATGGAGGCGGCCGCAGCCCCCGGTGCCTCCCTTGGGGGCAAGGGCCAGCACAGATGGGGGGTTCCTGGCGCCCAGCCGCGACCAGAGCCCTCCTCCCACCGCGCCCCCGCCGCATTCCACCCAGGGCCTGACATTTCAACGTGCCGAGCCTTCGGAAAACAGCATTTTAATGCTCTTGCTGTAAAAGCTGTGGAAAATGTCCGTGGGCTTGTGCAGGAAGGCTCCCGGGAGCCGGCCACGCCGTGGGCGTGCCGGGCGCTGGCTGAGCCCTGCCAGGGCAGCTGGGATGGGGTGGGATCCTAGGGAGCCCCACGGCTCTCTGAGAGCCCCCTGCAATCGCAGCCAGCTCTGCTTACCCCGGTTATTTCTGTGGCAGGGGTGAGGCTGGTGCTGCCTGTCCCAGGTCGGGGCACGGAGGGGGGCTGTCACCTCACCCTCCCCGGGCACTTCCTCCTGCCATCCCTGCCTCCAGAGCTTTTCCCTGCCCTCTTCCCACACCAGCTTCAGGCTGAAGGCTGAAGGGTTTCTTGGGCTTTTTTTCTCTTCTGTGTTTTGGGGTTTTTTATAATTGTCCTCTAGAAAAACGGGCTGAATAGGCGAATTGAATTTTCTCCCCTTGTTTCATTGCTCAGAAATGCCAGGCCAGTGTGGCACTGTGGCACCTGCAGCAGGTGCCCAGCGCCTGCCCAAACTGGGGCTGCCACGTGCCCGCCACTTCCTAGAAGGCAACAACTTGCCTCGAGCTGGGTCTGATCCCTGGATCAGGCCTGATCCCCAGGTTTGGATCTATTCCCAGGTCTGGGTCTGTTCCCAGGATCTGGGTCTGCTACTAACATGGGGAAATGATTGGCACAATGGTTGGGTGCCCTTGGGTGCAGTAACCGTGCCAGCCCCCTCCTGAGCACCGTGGCAGCCTCCTGGCACCTGTGCCCAAACAAGGGGGTGCCCCCTTGCCAAGGCAGGGGGTGCTGGCTGGGCTCAGCAGCGTGCCACTGAGAAGAGGAGACCCTCTGGGCAGTGGATCTCAAGTGGAGACTGAGGGAGGTTCCCACATGACACAGCCTAGAGGAGAACTCGGAGTGAGCTGAGTGTTTTTCCAGCTTGAAGTCTAAACAAAAGGTTTTGTAATAAGTGTCTCCCTGTCCCTGGGTTCAGTGTCCGGTTTTGCGCCCTGGTGCTTCCGAATGGGAGCATTTGAATGTACCAGATGGGAGCACAGGGGGGCAAAACCAGAGGCTGACCCTGAGGGACTGGACTCCATCCCATTCTCAGTCCCCTGGGACACTGCAGGGACACGGAGACTGCCCCGAGCGCCACTGGCTGCGTGTCCATCCAGGGCCAGCGTCTCGAACAGAAACAAATGAGTCCTACTAAGAAAATATTCCATATATTCTGCACTGCTTTCCACTGGCGCTGGAGCTCCAAGTCCCCAGTTTTGCTTGGCAAAGGGTCAGTGGTAACAGCGACGCCCAAGGCAGATGCTCTGGAGCCGTGAAGGTCACCGGCTCCTCTGGGCCTTTATTAGCCAGCTCCCGGCACTGTCTCAACTGCTCCTTTCTCCATCCTGGGTCCAGAAGCGGTTTCTCCTCTGGGATGATGTGGGACACATGAAATCCATACCATCTCCCTCTGGGCTGCCCTGTCCAGGTCTGGTTGCTCTGCAGATGCTGAGTGCCCTGGGCTGGGCGGAGCTGCCCGACGGTGTCGCGTTGGGAGGAGAAGAGCAGTGGGAGATGAACACAGTTGTGGGTGCAGGATTGCAGGCAAGGGGGGTGCTCTGGAACTCTTTGAAGCAAATTCGGTGGGATGCTCGATTGCACCGGAAATTTGGAGCCTGGAAATGAGAGTGTGGCTGTGGGTCGTGGCACGCTGGCGTTAAGTGATGTTGAAAGATGGTTAACGACAGAGATGGTGCACGTGGGGACACTGAGTGGCACCTCATGTTCCCGAGGACACAGCACCCAGCTGTGTGGGGGTGGAGCTGTCCTGTGGGACTCTGCTGCCTCTGCATGGGGTCCTGGGGCATGAGGGGTTGGTGTAATCCCCAGAAAAGCGGGGCTGCTGGAATTCTCTGTGAGGCTGTCGGCTCCAAGACAAAGGAAATGTGGAAACTAAAAAAAAAAAAATTAAAAAAAATAGAAATTTCAAACTGAAAAATCAAAGCAGCTGATTCAGCAATGGTGAAACATCTTGTGACAGTGTCAGGCAAATTTTTTCCGAACAAAATTCTGGGAAAAATTCAGCTTGATTTTGCACAAACCACAACTGTCCCAATGGAAAGGCACATGGGATCGTCCATTGGGATGAGGGCATGGAGCCCCAGGGAGCTATGGCAGAGAGGATGCCCCCTAAAATGGGGATTACAGGGCACAGGGGAAATCTGAAATCCAGCCAGGAGCATGAAGCTGTGCCGGACGGGAGCGTGGGATATGGGAGTGTCTTGTCAGAGTTTCCACTGAACACCTCGGGCTGGCTGGGGTCTCGCATCAGCTCACTGAAATTAAATTAAATTAAATAACATAAATACTGCCTGAAACGTGCACTCCATCCCCTTCCTTGGGTGTGGAAATGGGGAAGCAGCTGCGCACGACTGCCGTGCCAGGAGTGCTCCTTTATGGTGCACGGCCTTGGGGGCAGCAGGGGATGNAAATGTGAAGGGGTGGCTACGGCGAGGGGATGGGGAAGCCGATGCTGGCGTGGGGCCGCGAGTCACTGAGGCGAGGGCAGGACCGAGGCACCGCCCCGGCAGGTAACCCCATCCCCCAGCGCCGCCCGCCAGGGAGGGACACAGCCGAGGCTCCAGCTCCTGAAATTTATTTTAATGTAAACCTAGCTGTAAGGCAGCTTTTTCTCATTTTTAAACTATTTCATATCAATCCTTGGCCTGACATTTGTTTTCTTTGAGTGCGGTGGGGAGCGCGGTCGGCATTGCTGAGGATATCTCCTCTGGAATCTTGGCAGAGGCGGCTCCCTATCTTTGAAGAAACGGCAAATGCAAAACAGAAGGCCGATATTAGAGAAGCATAAACAATATTTTTCCCCCGTTAACCCCAGGAGCGGCGCAGGGGCCGGCTCGGCGACACGGCGGCGGGGGGACACTGATCCCCCCCGGCCACACGGCACCTGCTCAGGCTGACCCCCAGGCAGGGGCACCCCGGCACCGCTCCGGGCACGTCCCATCACCTGCGGCCAGCGCGGTCCCCAAGGGCTGTGACCGACCGGGCGGGACAGGGAGCGGTGGCAGCCGGGGAGCGGCCGCACCAGGAGGGTTTGCAGTGGTTGGGGAGGGGGCTGGTGTAGCCGGGGGTGCCCCAACCAGGGTCTTGTCCTGCTGGGGGTCAGGAGCCGAGCTCCGGAGTCTCCCCCAAGGAGATGCAGCTCCGAGGGTGAAGCGGGTCTCACCGCGTGTTGTGTCGGAGGAGGTTTGTGGAGGATAAACACGGGGAGGATGTGCGGCAGCGGGGGCGGGAGGGCACAAGCAGCAGTGCTGGCACCAGCCAGGCTCACCTGGGGGCTTGCTGAAAAGGGAAGAGGAGAGGAAATGGAGATCAAAGGACCCAGCAAAACCAAGGAGACAGGATTTCAAACTGACGTTGAAATAAAATTGCTGTTAGGATAAACTCTGCGAGGCAGGTTCCTGTCCGAGAGCTGGGGCAGGGGTGGGGGATGTTCCTGGTGTTTCAGACAGGAGGGGGAGTTTTCACAGCAATTCACACATTTGCTGTCGTACCTGGCCAGGTGCTGAGGGAGGAGCGGAGAACTCAGGTGAGAAAACCACAGGGTGGGGACACCGTGGTGGGGATGCTGTGCCAGGGACTGAGCTGCTGACCAGTAGCACCAGCTGTCCTGGGGCACTGGGAGCCAGCTCGGGGGCTGCTGGCTTCGTGTCGTCCCACTGCTCTGGAGCTTGCATTTACCATGGTGCGAGGCCAGCAGGTCTTTCCCTCGGGAGAACAGGTGCTGCTGTTGCACCCGGAGCCACCGTGGGCTCCCCAAATGCTGTTATGGGCTCCCACTGCGTCCCCCTTAGCAAGGGGCCCCTTCCCGTGGGATGGGTGGGCAAGGCTGGAACAGCCACAGTGTTGCTGCCCCACATGTCCCAGCCTGCAGCCCCCCAAAAGGGAGCTGCCCTGAGCACCCTGCCCACAGAAGGCTCATTATAATGAAGCCGGTGACCCCAGCACGAGGCTGGAAGTTTAAATGTCTGCGGTTGATGGCCACTTGCCCGCAAATTCCCTGAGAAGGGAATCGCTCTCTGCGGGTCCCTCCAGGCTTAGCAGATTTCTTTGCAAAACACCCGTTGCCTTAGGAAACGCTGTTTCTGCACAGGAGCTGCGAGAGCGAAGCGGGTCTGACCTGCGGACCTCGGGGAAACTCCAACTGCTTCCCACTGCTCCCACCAGGACTTTCGTGTCCCTGGAGCGGGGCTGGCCCAGCCAGCACAGGGTCCCTGGAGAGCGATGCCCAGTGCCCCGGCAGCTCACTGAGGCTCGCAGCTCCTGTCCCGCCCTGCGGTGTCTGGGCAAATGCTCCACATCCCACACCAGGACCTGGGCACAAGCGTCTGCGCTTGCTCATGGCGTGAGCCTGGGTTCACAGCGCAGTTTGGACCCTGCACAGCCCCTGTGCAGTCCCCTGGAAAGGGGCTCCAGCTGAGGGGATGGAACCCTCCAGCTCCCTCCGCACCCTCATCCCTACTGCAGCCCAGCTCTGGCACTTGGCTCCTGCTCTGCTCCGTCCAGCCCTCAGGGACAGCGTCACAGCCGCCCCCCGGGCAGGCCACCATCCCACTGGGAAGAGGAGGAGGAGGAGAGGGGAAGAAGAAGGGAAGAAAAAAATGAATCCCCACAAAAATGTCTTCATAACAGGAAACGTCTCATAAAATACCTGTGGTTTGGCATGTGTGATTCGACTGGTCAAACTATGCACCTGGCAGGGAACCCTGCTATTAATGCTGCAGCTCTGGTATTTTTTCGGTGGAGGGGAGGCTGGTGGGNCCGGGGATTTGGGGTGCAGAAACCCTCCGCTGGGGCCAGGGCAAGGGGGGACATGTCCCTTGGGTCTCACTCACCTCCACGGGCGACTACCAGCTGTATTTCTGTGAGGGAACTGCAGCACCCCAGGGATGCCTTGAGCCAGGCTGAGCCTTGCCCCCACTCAGGAGCCTGGAGTTCCTGCAGCTCCGAGCCAGGGTTTTCCACCCAGAGCCGGGCCCCAGCCAGTACCGACCCGGGGGTCTCGCAATGCCGCGGTGCCCACCCTTCCGCAGGGACGGCCTCAGCCCCACGCACACCCTCGGCAGCGATCGCCGGGGCTCTGCCGCGCTCCCGAGGAGTTTTGACAGCTCGAGGTGAGGGATTAAGCCCTGAGCCGTGACCTGCGGCTGCGCTCCCGGCACACACGCCCGGGGTCACTAATCCGCTTGAGCTGAGCCCTGACCCGGCGGCCGCGGGATCAAGTGGTGGCACCGCCGCTGGTGTTGGCATCGCCGCCGGACCCCTGGATCCCCGGCTCCAGGCAGCGTGAGCCATGGGCAGCTGGCACCACGGCCATGCCATGCCATGCCATGCCGTGCCGTGCCGTGCCGTGCCATGCCATGCCATGCCGTGCCATGCCATGCCATACCATGCCATGCCATGCCATGCCATGCCTATCCCGTTCCGTTCGGGGCCAGGCGCGGGCGCTGTGCGGGGACAGCAGTTCCCTGCAGATGGGGTGGGGTGTTTTTTCTTCGTCAAGGAAAATGTTTTCTTGTTCCCTGGGCTGCTGGCGGGCGAGGCTCCGGCTCCGGCTCGGGGTCCGGCAGCGCGTACAGCAGCCTTGGATGGGATCAGATGTCGTGCAGTTAAGGACAGGCTGGTGCCAAGTCTCCCCCGCGCTCCGGCGCTGCTCAGCCGAGCTGGTCCCTGATGCCTTTGGCTTTCGCAGCCTGGCCTGCGGAAACAACGTGCTGCTCTCCCTCTTCGTAGCTCACTTTTCGTTTTTGACTCGGTTTATTATTATTTTTAAAGCATGTGTAGCGCAAAGCAAATCATCGACCTCCCGCTGGACCCGGGCCAGCCCCGTGTTGGGCTTGGAAATCCTCCCTGCTTTATTTTTTATTGTAAATGACCGGAGGATAGAGCGGCTCGATGGGACACGACGGCGGCCAAGCCCGCCTGCTCCAGCCCACCCACACGCGCCGGCTGCTCCCGGTGCTTCCCCTTCCCTGCGTCCCCCCGCCCCGGGCCAGTGCGAGGTGCTTCCCACTGCTCCCCCCCAGCCCAGGGCCAGCTTCTGCCACGGCTTCCAGAGGTGGTGGCTGTGCTTTGTGATCCCTGAGCATGGAATGGGCACAGGCATGGGCATGGGGAAGAGAATGAGGACAGCAATGGGCATGGGGTCAGGGACCAGGATGGGATGAGGCCTCACCAGTGAGCCTGGGCATGCAGTTGAAGTGCATCAAATTCCCCATCCTGCCTCATCCCTGAGCCCCTCCGTGGGGCTGGCGTGGCCCTGGGATGGATGTGAGGCCAGAGCTGGGGTGAGTGCCAGCAAGCACATGCTGTGCCCCAAACTGACCACGCTTTGACTGCCGGGTTTAAACAAGTTCCCCGTTGTGCCGACCTTCAGTCACAATGGCAGATCCCCCGTGGACCACATATATTGACTTAAAAAATAATTAGCCTCAAAGGGAGCAGGCGCGGGGCCGGCCAGGCCCTTCATTAATATTTAAGTAACAGGGGCCATAAATCAGCCGCAGCTCAGCCAACAGCCCTGGCCGTGTCCATGGGGAAGCGGGGCCATGGTGTTCACAGGAACATTGCCCAGTCCACAGGCATGGGAGTGCTGACATGGGCTCTGTTGGGAGAGTGGGACAGCGCAGGGGGCAGCAGCCCTCTTCCACTGGGAATGACCAGGAGCACGCCAGGAACACGCTGGGAGCTCACCAGGCTGCCCAGCACAAGCCACAGGCAGTTCTGGAGCGACGGAGGCGGCACGGGGTGGTTGTTTTCCTGCGAGAACAAGGTGACATTTCTTGTCTCCTTTCTCATGCTTTAAGTGTGAGATTTTTCCCCTGTTCCCAGTGCTTTCATGGCGTGCCAGGGGTTTTTAACACGTCTGCTCGCCGCCTGCCAGGGGAGCCGACACTCGCACCGTCAGCGTGGCGGCGGCGGCTCTGAAGCCGTGCCAGGGGTCTTGGGGCTGGGTCGGGACCCTGCTCCCCCCAGAGCTGAGCAGTGCGGTGCTGCCGGGCCCCATCCTGCTCCAGCATCCCCAGAGAACAGCACAGGCCCCTCAAGCGCTGCCCCTGTATGAACCCTCCTGGCTCAGCAGCTCCTGCTGGGCTTGGCTTTGCGTCAAGGGATGGTTTTGGTCGTACTGGAGTGTGCCGGGGGGGGCTGGAGCTGCCTCTGAAGGACAGCAGCTCTGCTGGACAGTGCTCAGCCAGAGTGGGGTGAGCCAGAAGGGGCTACCATTGGGACTCCCAAAGCATCTCTCCTGCGCCAGGTGGGAAAAAAATTAATCTTGTGGGATTTCTGTTGGCCATACGAGAGCAGGTTCTTGACCCCAGACCTCAGGAGGACAGATAGGTAACCCACAGGAGGATGAGCAGGTGACACCCAGGAGGACAGGCAGGTGACCCCCAGGGGGACAGGCAGGTGACTCCCCAGGAGGATGGGCAGGTGACCCCCGTCTGTCTGTAGCCACCCCATACACAGGATGGATCAGCCACCATTCACGACCTGCCAGGCGAGATGGGAGCGTCGTGTGGCTGCTCTGTGTGATTAATTATGAGTTCATAACACAGGAGATTTCAAGCGTGAAAGAGCCTCTCCACAAGCACGTTGTGCACACTTTATCCATCATATGAGACTCCAGATGTTTCCATTTTATTGTTATTAAATCACTGCCTGAAGAGCGCGGGTAGCAGGAGGCCTCCTGCCCCAGTGCCGGGCACGGCGGAGGGGGGGGACAGTACAGCACCAGAGACCCCTTTTGTTGAGGGACACGTACCTGGGGAGCTCAGGCCAGGCTCCCCCTGTTGCTCTGCAGAGACTGGGGCAGTTGACCTGGCTGGATCAAGGAGGACTGTGCAGGAATTAAGCCCATGGGTGACAGGATACAGAGCAGGGAACTCAGTTCCACATCCAACACACAACGAAACCATGGTCAGATTCCCCCGTCCTCCCTCTCCCTTCCCTCTGGCTCTGTTTTCCCTGCATCCCACATCTCTCCGAGGGCTGAGGTCTCACCGAAGGAGGATGCAGCACCCAGAAATGAGGGGCTGAACCACCCCAGGGTGCTGCTCCCACGGCAGCATCCTGAGAAAACAGCCCAGTGGAGGGGAGGAGCAGGGGCAAATCCAGCCCAGGTGGAAGAGGAGAGAGCTAGGAAGGGAGGGAGGTAGAGTCGGAGGCACAGGGGTCATACCAGGTAAGGAAAACAAGTAAATAGCTGATTCAGGGGTTTGTTCTCCTCTTTTATTTAACAGAAACTGTATTTTTACAGCTGCAATGCCTTAAAATGGGATTCTTTCCCCCTTAAACAAATCCTTGTAAAATAATGCTTCATAAAAAGAAGCGTTCCTCTCCTCGACCCTGAAGACACAAAAACAATAATGCCGGCGAGGCTCTGGCCGTGCTGCCAAGGAGGCCGGGGGTGGCTGTCACCCGTGTCCCTGGCAGTGCCACCCAACCCACAGCCACGGCTCCGGGTGTCTCAGTGTGAATAGCACCGCTCCGGGCCCGTGGCTCTGGTGGGACGGGCAGAGCAGAGGTCCCCTTACAGCATCTGCCACAGCCACCTGCATCCTCATAGGGTCCATCGTGCTGCTAATGGCAGGGCCATCCCTGTCCCCTCCAGCCCTCAGCTGACTCCAAGACCATTTTCCAGGCACAAGAGCAGCTGTCAAGGCTGCCTTGTCCCTGGAGATTCCAAAAACCTGCCAAGCCCTTGTGGCATCAGGAACAATCCCATGCCAGGGCTCTCCGCTCCCTTGACTTAATTTGCTTTAATTTTGTTTTAATTTGGGTTGTTTTTTCTCTAGGCTGCAGCATTTTTTTTTTCACTGCTGCTTCAGCAAAAGCGATTCAGGAAATTCCGAAGAAATCCTGGCATGCAGCAGCCCTGCCCCTGCTCCCTGGCGGGACAGCCCAGGAGCTTAATTCTCATTAATAACCACCATAGGTCAATTATTGCAAGAAGGAGGAAAAGCAGCAAAAAGCTCTTTGGCATCACATGTTGTTTAAGCTTCCGAAAATAAATGTTCTTTGCAAATCAATCTGTTTGCAGCTCCGCACGTGGAGCTGACAGGGAGAGCTGCTGGAGGAAGAAAGTATTTATAAAGGGAGTTTATTTTAAATAAACAGGCACTTAAGGCTGAGGCTGCTGCTCCCGTGTCCCATCCCTCGTCCTCCGCGCGAGTTCCCGGTGCTGCCCGCGAAGCGCCGCAGTTGAGCCACGAACACGGCAAGTCTCTGGCTCCCACATCGTGAGTTTGGCCCAGCACCCACCTGGGAGACTCAGCACCCACTTGGGAGACTCAGCACCCACCAGCTGCCCCCAGGGAAGGCAGGGCTTGGTGTTAGCAGCCTGAGCCTCTCACAGGAGCCATGGCTCTTGTGAGAGGAGCCCCTGCTCACTTGAGGGATGTGACAGCAGTGCTGGGCTCAGTGGGCTGCAGGTCTCATCTGCCTTTTTTCCCCCTTTTATATTTGTTAAAAATATATAAGGGATGTGAGAGCTACCACAGACACTCAGGGCAGCTTCTGTAAGACTCCACTGGGCATCCTCGTGGTTGGTTACAGTGCAAGATGAGGGAAGAGCCTCAAGCTGTGCCAGGGGAGCTTCAGGTTGGACATCAGAAAGAATTTCTCAGTGGAAAGGGCTGTCAGGCACTGGAAGGGGCTGCCAGGGAAGTGGTGGAGTCCCAATCCCTGGAGGTGTCCGAGAAACAACTGGACATGGCACTCTGAGCTGGTGACAAGGTGGGGATCAGTCACAGGTTGGCCTCAATGGTCTCGGAGGTCTTTTCCAACCTCAGTGATTCTGGGATTCTATTCTATAAACTGTATTTACCGTGCCTCTCCCAGCTGCAGTGTGTCGGGAAGGGCAACATGCTCAGGGTATCTCTGATCCACAAAAAGGCAAATTCAAGGGAGTCCCGCTCCCACGGGGATCATTGTCAGGCTCCCTGCTGGTCCTCGTGAGGAGGGGGGTGTGTACCCAATCTCACTGTTGCTTTGTCTGCAGGAGCCCTGGGAGCAGGATGCTGCCGGACGTCGCGGCGCTGCTGGTGACGATGGGGACGATGGTGATGGTGATGGGCCCTCGCTCGGCCGCGGGAGGCGGCGTGGGGGGCTACGCTCAAGTCAAATACATGCAGCCCATGGTGAAGGGACCCCTGGGACCCCCATTCCGAGAAGGCAAAGGGCAGTACCTGGGTAAGGGATGCACTCCGTGGCACTGTGGGAGGACACGGGTCAGTGGGAAGGGGACATGGCACCTCACAGCCGTTGGGCACTTGCCACCCTCTACCCTCAGGGTCAGAGCTCCCGGGAGCTGCCTGGCACAGCTGAGGGTGCTGCTGTCCAAAATGCTTTTGGCCAAGCATGGAGGGACCATTTGGGTCTCTAACCCAGTGCAAAAGGACAGGATGAACACGGGTAGAGGCTCAGCAGGGAAGTGAAGCCCTTTGCTAGGGCTGGGAGGGCACCCGTGGCCCCCTTGGTCTGGGAGCCAGGGGACACAGGGGACCCCCCAGCCTCTGGCTCCTACTGTCCTGCCCATCCCCAGCAGCGGGAGGTGCAGAAGCCCCAGCACTCGCCGTCTCTGCCTCTCCCTGCTGTTAAACCTGAGCTGTCCTGGCAAGGCTTTTTCCACTCCTCCACCTATTCCGTTTCCCTGTCTGCGTTTTGCACCAGCTGGGAAAGGAAAGAGTGCCAAAGCTGGAGCTGAGACCCAGCCTGGCGAGGGAAGAGCAGGAGAGAGACATTTCCTCCCTCGGAGAGCAGCGACCAGAAACTCCACACGTGTTAAATCGCTCCCCACTGAGTGACGTGCACCCAGAGGGGCCAAGGCACCAGGGTCATTGCTCTGCACAGCCAGGGCTCCAGCACCCCCAGCCTTCTGTAAGCCCCTGCCCCCAGCTGCCCTGCCTGCACCCACCCCAGTGCTGGCACCACCACGGGATAGGGCACTGCTGGGCTCGGGTATCGACCTGCCAGGCCGGTGCTTGGCCCTTGGGAAGAGCCACCGGAGCCTCCCCATGGGTCGTCACGGACCTGGACCCTCCCAGGAGCTGGAGTCTTGGCTCTGGGAGGAGAAACTGGAGAAGGCTGGGCCACCGGTGGCTGATTTACTGGACGGCTGAATGGCTTATCAGGAGTTCAGCTCAGCACATGTGTCAGAAAACACACAGCAAAACCTGGAGCTGAAGTGTGCTGCGAGCCCCCCCTCCCTGCCCCCTTCCCAGCTGTTGTAAAGCTGCTCCCTGAATCCCAGCCAGAGCCAAAACCTTCTAGTGTAGCACAGGAACACTTCAGCTGCTGGTGGGACTGGATTCAAATCTCTCCCTGCTGTTTTCCCTTCTTTTTTTCCCTTCTTCCTATGCATGGGAGCGGCTTGCATTGCCTCTGAGCAGTGCTGCCTATGGTCAGGAGAGCAGCGAGAGTGCCAGGATGGGGCAAGGAGGGGTTTGGACAAGCTCTGCCAGGTTAGACCAGGCAGAGGGGACACAGGCAGGGCAGAGCACGGAAGTCCCCTGGACATTACTCTTCTAAAACCCTTGGGAAAGAGAGGACAGGTGGGGGACAGGAGAGAGGGACGCGGGGACAGCTGCAGCCCGAGCCACCGGCTGTGGGGCCGCACAGAGGCGGCTGGGGAAGCCGGTGCCTCCTGGATCCCACCGAGCTCCCATCTCTGCTTAACCTCTAATTTGGCAAGGAAAATCCCTGCTGGCCTTCTGCCCTGCTCAGGGAGCTCAGCTGACTCGCCGCGACGGCGCAGGGCTGTGCCGTGCCCCTGAGGGTTACCTCGACCCGGCGGGAGCTGTGCGGGGCCCCCCGGGCTGCCCCAGCCTGGCCGCGGGGCAGGGGCTTCCCTCCTGCCTCCAGGTGCCATCTGTTGAGTGACAGGTTTCCTCAGGGTGCCAGACACCTTTTCTCACCCAAAAATAGCCACCCCAGAGCACAGAGGGAGCTCAGGGAAGGAGATGGTGCTAAATGCTGAAATGCTCAGAACACTGAAGCAGAGATTTGCGCATTGGGGTTTATTTTGGCTTAATTTAAACCATGTCGATGGCCCTGTAGCCAGGTAAACCCACGAGTGAGTGCTGTGCTGCAGCACCCATTGCTGGGAGACGGTATGAGAGGTGCTAAAACACTGAGCCCATGCAACATCCCTGTGAGCCTGTGAAACTCTCTCACGAGACAGGGCTTGGCAGCAGCTCTGGAACAAGCTCGGCCAGGCTCCGCCACAGAGCAGCCAACCTCTCCTTCCTGCAGTGTCATCTGGCCGCGCTGGCCAGACCCGCTGCTGGCTGCTCGTGGCTGGGAACCACTTCCCATCCTGCTGGATTATTCCTCTGCTGGCTGGGCTGCACTGCTGGGTCCCTTCTCCAGGCAGAAGGGGTCCTCACCGAGATGAACACGGCTCCAGAGGGGCCGCAGCACCCACCTGGCCATGTCCACGCTGCTCAGGAGGTGGAACGCTCCGTGATGCCCAGGTGGGAGCTCCCAGGGGTCATTCCTGCCCCGTCCCCTTCCCGCTGCCCCGGCTGGCTCCGCGTTAACATTCACGGCAGCTCAGTTCATGCTTTGAGGGGAACACAGAACCCCACGCTGGTGCTGCGAAGCGCAGAGCTCCGAGACATGTGTCTGTGGTAAGACATGGGCTTTTGAAATCGGACACCAGTGGGGCTGCAGTGTCCCAGTTTCTCTCCACTGACGGCCCCGGTTTGGTTTTCCCGTCTGCTTTTTTGGCCGCCTGCAAGCTGGCAGCTCCCGCTTGGCGTTTCTCTCCACTGCCTTGTGTGAGAGAGTGTGTGTGTGCTTTTTCCTTCCTTCATGGGCTCAGCTGTAGATCCTTGTTCTGATTCCATGCAAAATGACCCAGAAAAGTAATTCATTTCAAACCATTGCAAGAAAAAAAAATCATTATAAAGAAAAAGTAGGGGGAGAAAACACATTGAAATCGTTTTCTGGAGAAATTTTTTTCCAGAATCCAAACCCCAGAAAGTGTA
The DNA here is from genome assembly GCA_013397755.1 of Cnemophilus loriae. Classification (NCBI taxonomy): domain Eukaryota; kingdom Metazoa; phylum Chordata; class Aves; order Passeriformes; family Corvidae; genus Cnemophilus; species Cnemophilus loriae. Next base: position 2,344,711 of record VZTF01007421.1, read on the forward strand.
GTGCTGCACAACTCCCTTGCCCTCTTTCCCACACCATTTTCCGGGGTGAGGAGCAGGAGTTTGCAGAAATCCAGTGGCAGTGTCATGACAGACAAGTATTTCCTTCATCAAGAGAGCCAAGTGACCACAGCTACCGCTGAGGACGTGGGCCAGGCTTTGATTTATAGATAAGCTCTAAAAATGTTTCCATTACCCAAAGGAAAACGCAGGAGCACCAGGCTGGGAAGGGCCAGAGCTAATTGCTGTGTTTAGGGCAGGCAAAGCCACCTCTGATGCTCCGGGAGCTGTGCCTGCTGCTGCCACAGTTATTCTTTTCACGTGTTTCAAATCTCTCATAAGCTTTTCCCGTTGACTGAGGAAATCTCCGTGCTGGCGGATCCCAGCACCACGTGTGTCCGTGCTCCCAAAGCCCAGCTTGGCTCACTGAGGGGGCCAGACTGGCAGACCTTGGGGACTGTGGCATGCAGCCTTGTATCCTGCTCCCACCCCAGGCATGATTAATCCCCATCCCAGGAACTTGTCCATATAGATCTCTTCCCATCTGGAATGATCTACCTTGGGCAGATTTGATTTAAATGATGGCACAAGCCATTTCCTCTGCCTTTCACATTTCTCATCATTGTCCCACATACATGTGACTGTCGAGTATTTCCTTCATTTCAAACTGCCCAAAAAAGAGTTTGTCAGATTTATTCTTTCTCGCTCTTTCCTAGTGTCACGTGGGAGGTGACACCCTGCCTGGGCCAGCCTCGAGGAGTTATTTATGCTCACGTCTGTGCTTTCCGTGCTGAGCTGTCGTGGGCATGTCATCTGCCTCTCCTTGCCTTTGGAGTCTCTCAGCCCATTAGTTTCTTTCTTATATCCGTTTGCAAAAGACCTCAATAAATTCTTGAAATGTCAAGTGGTTGCGGCCTATTCCCAGCTGGGCTGACTCATTTGGATGGAGCTGAGGCTGCATTTCCCTCCCAGCTCTTGGCTTCTCCTCCATCCCCAGAGCTTTTTTACTTTTTGGTTTTTCTCTGCCTTGCTGGACTTGGGAGCTGCGCCAGCGAGCACTGTGGGCATGGCCTAACCCATACACCCATTGCCTCCTGAGGCTCTTGAGTACATGTCCAAGAGTTTTCTTTTTAATCCAAAAGGATTAAAGGTCTCTCAAGGCCCTGGACTCGCAGGACGGGGTGAGGGATTATCCTCAGTCTTGGCTTGCTCTGTCGCCATCCTCTCAGCTGAGCCCAGGCAGGAGCGACTGAATCCCACGGTGCTTTCAAGGCCGCTGGGAAGTGAGGCAGCAGGAGGTTTGAATCCAGCTCCAAAAACACCCTGCAGTAACTCATCACAAAACAGAGCTGCAGATGCTGCCAGAGCTGACAGCAAGCGCTGGCACCTTCCATGGTGTCACCTGACATCCTAGAGGGATGTGAAGCTGCACTGAGACCCCGGGGCTTTGGCCTTGCCTCAGGACAGCCCCGCTGATGGGGGCCCAGGAAGCTGCTGCGCCCATGTTTAAGTGGAAGGGTCCCCCTTCCAGCCCAGCCCAGGCTGCGCAGAGATCCCGGCTCCAACATCCCAAGGACATCCTGCACCCGCACACTCCTTGCCCACCGCCAGCCAGCTCTAGTGACACTCTGTGTCTGCTCTCTCCACAGACATGCCGCCACTGCTGCCCATGGACCTCAAAGGGGAGCCAGGACCGCCAGGGAAGCCTGGCCCACGTGGACCCCCCGGGCCCCCCGGCTACCCAGGAAAACCGGGCACGGGGAAGCCGGGAATGCACGGCCAGCCTGGGCCCGCCGGGCCCCCTGGCTTCTCGGGCATTGGGAAACCCGGCATCCCAGGACTCCCCGGAAAGGCGGGTATGAAAGGGATGCCCGGAGCCAAGGGCGAGCCTGGCATGCGTGGGGAGCAAGGCCCGAGGGGACTCCCCGGCCCGCCGGGGCTGCCCGGGCCCGCCGGCCTCTCTGTCAACGGGAAGCCGGGTCCCCAGGGCGGCCCTGGCCTGCCTGGGTTTCGGGGCGAGCCTGGCCCGAAAGGAGAGCCGGGTCCCCGCGGAGAACGAGGGATGAAGGGTGAAAATGGCGTGGGGAAGCCAGGCTTACCAGGGCCCCGGGGGAACGGGGGCCCTCCCGGCCCCGCGGGGCCCCCAGGGCCCGCCGGCATTGGGAAGCCTGGCCTCGATGGGCTGCCGGGCGCGCCCGGGGACAAGGGCGACATGGGCCCCCCGGGCGGGCCGGGTGTCACCGGGGAGCCCGGCCCCGTGGGGCCGCGGGGACCCCCCGGGATCGACGGGATCGGTGTCCCGGGCGCCGCGGGGGTGCCGGGGATACAGGGCCCCATGGGACCGAAGGGAGAGCCTGGGATCCGCGGCCTCCCTGGCCTGCCAGGCCCCACGGGCTATGGGAAGCCAGGCTTGCCCGGCCTGAAAGGAGACCGCGGGCAGCCCGGGGCGCAGGGAGCCATCGGCGATAAGGGGGAGCCTGGCGTTGATGGGGAGCCGGGCGAGCCGGGCCCTGCCGGCATCATCGGCCCGCCAGGCCCGCCGGGGTCCATGGGGCTGCCGGGCAAGCACGGGCTGCCCGGCACCAAGGGGGACGTGGGGCCGAGCGGGCCCCCGGGAATGCCGGGGATGCGTGGCGACCAGGGCCCGAACGGCTTCGCGGGGAAGCCGGGGGTGCCGGGAGAAAGGGGCCTGCCCGGGTCACTGGGACCTCCCGGCCCAACGGGCCCCAAAGGTGAACCAGGGTTCATCGGCCTTCCGGGGGTGCCAGGATTAACAGGTGGCCCCGGGCCCAAAGGGGACGGTGGGATCCCGGGGCAGCCAGGGCTGAGGGGCCCCTCTGGCATCCCAGGATTGCAAGGACCTGCTGGTCCCATGGGGCCTCAGGGGTTACCAGGCCTGAAAGGGGAGCCCGGGCTCCCTGGCATTCCCGGCGAGGGGAAGACCGGCGAGCCTGGCATGGCCGGACCCATCGGCCCACCCGGAATGCCAGGAACGCCGGGGCTGAACGGGCCACCAGGCCCACCGGGGCCACCTGGGCCACCAGGAGCGCCAGGAGTGCTGGACGAGACGGGCATCGCGGGGCTGCACCTGCCGGACGGCGGCGTGGAGGGGGCCGTGCTGGGCAACGGGAAGCCAGGCAAGCCACAGTATGGCCGAGGAGAGCTCGCTGCCCGCATCGCACCGGCCTTCACCGCCATCCTCACCTCCCCCTTCCCCGCGTCCGGCATGCCCGTCAAGTTTGACCGGACCTTGTATAACGGGCACAATGGCTACAACCCGGTCACCGGGATCTTCACCTGCCCCGTATCCGGAATCTACTACTTTGCCTACCACGTGCACGTGAAAGGGACCAACGTTTGGGTGGCCCTGTATAAGAACAACGTGCCGGCCACCTACACCTACGATGAGTACAAAAAGGGGTACCTGGACCAGGCCTCGGGCAGTGCCGTGCTTGAACTCAAGGAGAACGACCAGGTCTGGGTACAAATGCCCTCGGACCAGGCCAATGGGCTGTACTCTACGGAATACATCCACTCCTCCTTCTCCGGGTTCCTGCTCTGCCCCACATAACGGCTGTTGGGCGCGTTTCCTTTTCACCCACTTTAGCCATAAACTTTTTTTTTTTTTTTTTATAAAAAAGTGTTTTAAAATTAATACAAAAAAGAAAAATCACTGGGAAGAACGCGCAAGACATTGTCATGGGACCTTGCTTCATGCTGTTTGATCCATGAGTCAAGAGGGTAATTGGGAAGGAGACATCTATCCATCTATCTTTCTTTTTTTGGGGGAGGGAGAAGGGAGGGAAGGGAGCGACTTCCTCAACAAAGCATATTTGGAATAAATACCCCAGTGACTGGACATCAAACACAGGAACATGCTTGGGATGGCAAGGATCTGGCTCTGTGACCCAGAGAGGGTCAGCTGGAAGACCAGACCCCCGTGGTCTGTATCAAGTGCCCTCATTTCCCATTTGGAATGCTAGATAAATAAATCCAGCTGTGTCATGGTTGGCGTGTTTGGTAACCAACACAGGGTCCCAGGCACTTACACAAACCCGTACAGCAGCAGGGATCCACGCTGGATTGAGAAATTTCCTTCCAAACCATCAGATGCCCAAGTTCCAGGCTCGCTGACGCCTGTTTTTCCAGACTGTGCTTTGGGGCAGTCTCTCCGATTCACTCCGGATTCAGTGTGGTTGGATTTATAATCCTAAAGAGTGGAACACTTTGCATAAGCACCTTCTTCTAAGAAGTAAATATTATTTTTAACCCTCCCCCCCAGCACCTTTAGGAATAAAATCATCCAGGCACTGGTATGTGGGACGATGCCACGACCGGTTCCAAAGGCGGTGAGGGAAGCTGGGACCCCCATGACGAACAACGATCTGCTCTCTCCATTCACCTGCTGGGAAGTCCAAGGGCTGGTCCTGTCTCGTCTGTCTCTGCAGCCCAAAGACTTGCTTGGCCTCAAGAGCATCTCTGCCCACACAAGGATGGCAGTGAGAGCCCAGCTCACAGTGCTGCCAGCTGGTGTGACATAAGGAAGTGCCACTGATGGACAACTTGCTTTTCCTGTCTCACTATTTCAGGATGTGTGAACTCTTGCATTGGTGTCCCCCCTTTCTCTGGGGATCTTGGAATTAAGAAAAAACAGTGCTGGTTCTAACTTTCCACACAGTGATTTCACCACGGTGCTATGACCAATTTAACAACATTAATTACAAGTGTAGTGCAATATGTACCTGTGACAGGGCACCAGCCCCGGGGCCACTCTGTGACTTAGGTTAAAGAAATCAACATTTGCCTTTTGTTACCACTTTGTCTCTCTAATGCTTGGAGCGTTACTGACCTGAGCACGAGCTGCAAGGCTCTGGGCCAGGCATGATGGCGCTGCCCCACACAGATCCTGTGGCTCTGCAGGTTTTCTCATAGTAGAACAGTCACTGCCACTTCCAGGACAGGGATGCTGCTCATCCCAGGCCAGGAGCATGCCGCTGAAGTCAATCCATGTGCATATCCCACTGCATGTCCCTCTGCAAAGGCACATCCCTGAGAAACAGCAACAATTTGGTCACCAGCTCTGACCTTTGCATTTTCCTAAAGCCTGTTTGATGGCCAAAGAAATGTAGCGAGACTGGGACTGGGCTTGTTTTCCAGATAGACTCTATGAGATATTTAAACAACTTTTCCTATTTCTGTTTTGCTTGTTTGTTTTCTCCTCAAGCCTGTCCTGTGTTTCTGCGTCTTGCCATTCAGGCCTTCCTTTTAAAAACTCATCTATCCCTGAAACTGAGAAACACAAGAAGGAAATTTGCAGTTGGAAGGCCAGTGCTCCGGGCACTGCCTGCTGGGGCTGTGTGTCCCCTCCCTGGGATCTTCTCCCTGGGAATTTCTCTCCTTAAAGCTGCAAGTTTCATGCAGAGATGAAACTCCTCAAGCTGAAAGGTGTCTGATCTCACTGGACGTTTTTAACTCCTGAGGGCGGGGTCAGGACCATTTGGGTTGTGATCCCAACAGGTTATTTCCCAGCAGGAACAGTCCCTAGAATTAAAAGTGGAAGCTCCGATGATTTTTCCAAGCCCAGGTTTGGTAGGAGAGGGTGCTGGGAGGGGATCTGTCTCCTTTCCTGTGGAGAACAGAGGGATTTGAGCTGGTCCAGCCCCACCGCGTGCGTGACCCGCGCAGGGCCAGGAGCTGCCACGCCTGGTGGGAGCTTCATCCTGCTCCTCAAAGCGACTTATTTATACTGTGCCTAATCTACAGCCCACCTCTTCTTGTTCTGTTCTGCTTCATTCCAAACTTCTTGTTCGAGCTGGCAAAAAGCAACGACCAAACTCCTCACTGTAACCACCCCCAGATTAAATTCGTGCTGTAGATACTGTTTTGTAATTCCACTTTCCCTTCACGTGCAGAGCGAACCCATAATCACCCCTCGCAGCTATTTAACCTCTTACATTTACACACTAATGGAAAGCAAAGATATTACACGCACATAGTTAGGCTAAAAAAATGATGCACAGGATGAGGGAGGCTGTTCACTCTCCAGAAGGATTTTTTTTCTGGAATATTGAATACATATTAGCCAGCAGAAAGGATTATTTTCTGTCGTGTGTGTGAGCGCGTGGGATTTTGGTTTCAATCACAAGAATAAAAAAGGTTGGGTTGGATGAGGTATGTCTATTTTTAATGCTGAAAACTGCATTACAATGTGCATTTTTATATACAAATTCTTACTATTTTTTTTAAATTTGCCTCTAGTATCTTCATTTCTAACCTAGTATATAGAGGTTTTTAGTTTTGTAAATACTTATTACATGCACTGTCCTAGTAAAAGTTGGTTTGAAATGCACTCTTTGTGACCCAAAACTGACCTGCTCTTCACAACTAAAACTGCAGTACTTGATTGTATTGACAAACATCAATAAAACTTATTGTATAGAGGTGGCCTCAGCTGTGCTTTGTCCTGGGACTTGCTCTATCTCATACAGTTCTCTTACACTCTATTTCCACCTCAAATCTCCTCACTCATTCCCAGCAGATTCCCTCACTAATTAATATCCTTATGCAAAAAGTTACTGCATGTTTCTTGTGATTACGGAAAAGACTCCTGTCTCCAGAAATTCAGTTTTAGAAAAGGTTGAAACCCAGATCCTCCCAGCCTAGTGATTATTAATTTGAGAGACTCAAGTTGAAGTCTTAGGGATTCCCCTTCTCTTCCGTGTGGTTTTTTTTTCCATTATTTTTTTTATCCTACATCACAAACCTTGTGCACAGCCAGCCTCCATCCTGAGCCAGTCAGGAACACTCAGGTGTGGTGAATCACCTGCAAAGCACCTTCACAGGTTCACAGTCCAAAGAGAAGAAAATGAGTTTTCCCACCTGATCTCACCTGGCAGAGGCCAAACATTTCCAGGGAAGCTTGGCTGACACACAGGCACCTTCAAAAGCTCATTGCAAGGAACACACCATCCTCCTGCTGCCATTCGTGCGGCTCCCAGAGAATTCCCTGCTCTCTGCACCATCGTCACACGCTGGATTCCAGCACCTGAACTCCTTCCACAGGCTGAGAAGGAAAAGGGGCCTTTCCAAAGGCCCTCCCTGCAATGCCCAGTGTCAACTCACCCTTGTACCAAGAACCACTCCTGGTCCTCTTGGCACTGAGGATGCACAACTTCGTGACTTGAGTGAAAACACAGGAGTGGTGGCTACTTAACAAAGGTAACTGAGGGATTTAATTTCTTTCCAAGGAAACTAAAGGGTTTAGAACACATCTAAATTCTGGCCCAAAGAGCTCTGGTCTTTAAACAGGAGCTCTTTGCCTGTCAGGAGTTCCAAACATTTAAAATTATAAAGCTGCTTTAAAAGAAAAGTATCTTCTTTTAAATAATTCCATGAATCTGGTTGCCCCTCTGGCAGAATAATGTGGAAAACCTGGTATTTTACAGCTCAGATCTGCGGCTCAATACAAAAAATACAAGACAGACCAAAATTCCACATGTTCCCAGGACAAGAATCCATTTATACAAGGAAAACCCATTATAGCATCACACAAAAGACTGGCACTTGAAGGAAGCAGACTACAGGGAAAACTGGAAGGACCTGTGGCAGCCAGATTCCCACATGTGCATGCAGCCTGACACAGCCACCACGTGCCGACACCACTGGGGAGCACCACGGCCACTTCCCGGTGTCACAAGACATCCTGGAGAAATAACAGGAGTTACACTGTCACATTCAAGTTTATAAATATTTCCATACGATGACTTTTTGTTTTCAATTATTAAAAAGCTTCCAACCCTTTCTAGACGTGCCATTCGCAAGCTGTTTCTCCCTTTTTGACCGGCTCCACTAGGAAAAGGTTTTAAATGTAAAATTCTGGAACACAGCTGTGCTAGAATGTTCTTGGCCACCAGCATCAGCCTCTTTTAAACACTGATGCCCCCAGTTAACCCACCTTTCCTTTTAATTTTGAGGCAATTTTTACCAAGTACAGAGCCTGAGACTGTGATAAGTTAACTCCTGCATCCTGCTCAAGTCACTTTTGTGACTGACTGCAGCAGAACCAGGAATTCTATCCCTGTACTACCTCCACTCCCAGATTTGCACTCCACAGGAGTTGGACTCTTATGATCCTTGTGGGTCCCTTTCAATTTGGGGTATTCTGTGACTTAAACAGGAATCTCACTTGGTGCTCTGGGCATACACAGGACTTAGAACACAGGAGCAGCCAGAGTGGCTGCAGCAGTGTGACAGCAGCTGTGCAAGGGGGCACAAAGTGCAGCAGGTGCCTGTTGGATCACAGGGCCAAGGACACAGAAGGAGCAGCAATTAGTGACACCTTCTCCCAGCAGGGACAAACAGTCTGCAGGAATCAAAGGTCTCTCACAGAGCCATCAGCAATGCAAAGAAATCACTTCTCCCTTCCCTGGCCCTACTCATTCTGCCTTTAAAGCAACAAACCTCCCCAGGAAATCTGTGCTTATCCTAACTCAGCACAGGTGACAACCTGGGCCACCAGGCCTCTCTGGTGACTCCTGTGACACCCCTTATCTGGCCAGCTGAGAGTGACCTGCTGCTGTACCAGGGGTGTAGAGACTCCCAAAGCCACTGGACAAGCCATTATAACCAAAACACAGCCCACGGACACAGGAGCAGAGGAAAACAGGGAGAAAGTCCACAGATTCAGACATCCACCAGTAACTGCAATGACAAATGGCACAACGGTGGACAAAGCAAGCAGCAGAAATCCTATGGAAAATGAGACACTCCTGTACACTCAGGGGAGCTGCACCCACTGTCCAAGCGCAGCCACTTCCCAGCTGATCCGTGACTGAAGGGGATGCCCCCTCTTTTCCCAGCCAGCTCTGGCTCCCAGCTCCCAGCTGGCAGCCGCAGGCACCCTTCCCAGGTGAGGCTCGCTGGCATCGGTCGATGGCACGGATCCACCACTGGGTCTGACCAGAGAAGCAGAGCTGACCATCCCTTCACCTTCAGGAAAGCCCTGGAGCTGCCCCGGAGCTCAGAGCCGCTGGCAGTAGAGTTCATAGAGGCTCTTGGCCATCCTCTGGGTCTCCTGGAAAGCCTCACAGCTCTGCTCCCAGCTCGAGGGCACCTGCTCCTCCCCGTAATAGGCGCCGGCGATGGCCCCCGCCATGGTGGCAATGGTGTCCGTGTCCCCCCCCAGGGAGATGCAGTAGATGATGGTTCTCTGCAGGGCGTTGTAGTGGTCAGGAATGTCGGGATCAGCGTCCATGCAGCGCAGGAAGGAGTAAATGGCAGTGGGGACGGAGCGCAGCGCGGCGATGCCATTGCCTGGAACACACCCCGTCATCACCCTCTGGGCTTCCTTCCTTTTCCCTTCCTACTGCAACTTCCTGTTGCCAGTGACTTTCCATAATGATATCACGGATTTTACTACAAAAAGATGCAAAAGTTCCTCCCTCAGAAACCCCCCATTCCCTAGCACCACTCGCATCCTGCAGAGCAATTCCCAGTTACCCCAGTATAGCCTGGCCATATACATCTACTCATTCCCATTCAACATGATGACCCAATAGCCCTTAAGAGATCTTGGGATATTAAGAAACATTATGCAAGGTAAATTTTCCTTAGCAAGACAATTTTTTCCTATCAATACATAGAGGAAATCACTAGGTTGAGACTCAGAATTCCTGACTGGTGAGCACTTTTTCAGTGGCTGCTTTTCTAGTGTATTCTGTGCCTGACAGGCAGCACAGGCTGAAGAGGAATCTGGAGGAAGACACATCTACCAAGCTTGCTGAGTTAGTCCTGCTTCCAGCTTTCCTAATGCTTGTACTAAGAAAGGTACTCACCCAACTCAAACAATACATCTGCTTTGGGAACACTGCTGAGCTCCAAAAATTCCTTGATTTTCTTTAGACGCCTGGAAAATGGTAAATCCTCAAATCCCAGCCTGCAAACAGAGAGTGCAGTGAAGAGCAGAGAACATGAAGAGCCAGAGCAAACCACCACAGAAGGGCTGGGGCTTCCCCAAGCTACTCACGCTCGGGCGTCACTGAGAGACTTGTCATCTGCCTCCACGTGCTCCATGTGGCTGATGAGCTGCTCCAGGAAGGTTTCCCTGCTGAGCCCTTCCTGCAGCGCCAGGTGCACGGCCAGGGCCTGCAGGATGGCCCCGTTGTAGCCCAGGGAGTTGGCGTGGGTCAGCTCCGCGCTCAGCTTCGCAAACTGCCAGAGAAACCCCAGTGTCAGCAAAGCTTCCTGGGACACTCCCCTGGCAGCAGGGACACCCAGAGGAGCCCAGAATGTTCCGTTACCTTCTTGACATCCTGGACGTCGGAGTAGACGAGGGAGATGCCGGCCACCCTCATGGCCCCGCCGTTCCCGTAGGAGCCCTTCCCGTTGAACTGGGCTCTGGCGGGCTCAAACACATCGTTGCACTTGGGGCTCAGCAGCTTCTTGAAGACGTTGACCACGGCCATCCCATAGCCCCTGTTGGGCTCCTTCTTGTACTCCTCAGCAAACCTGGTGTGGGCAGGGGGGAAAACACCCGGGGGGGTTTGGTCTGTTACTGGGGTTTGTGACTGGATGAAGCCTCTTGCTACAGTGAATTAAGAACACACACACGTAAATCAGTGACAGTCAGGGCTCAGTGATTCAGTTCTGCAGGGAAACAATTCCCAAAGAACAGTGTGAAAGAAGGATGTATAAACATCACCTTCCATAACCCACTTGTTTCCCTCTCAACTCTGCCTCAAAATAGAAGCAAACTAGAAACATTTCCGTGGGTCACAACCACAAGGAAAGTCTTTTGTTCAAGTTCAATGGAAGAGTTTTCTAAACAAAGAAATGCTTTCCCTTAAGTGGAACCAAATGCTCTCACGGCTGGGGATTCAATAGGGAAACGGATCATAAACAGAGTCAAGCTGAGCTCACTCCTATTCCCTCACTAAATTAAGGGCAGCACAAACATAAATAGCAACAAATAAACATGAAATGAAATGTTTGTGGAATCTCCAAGCATTCTCCTCCCCAAAGGTGAACACACACAGGGCTGACACACAGCAGTGCTGCCCTGTCAAGGCAGCTTCGGACTCCACACTGCAGCTAATGCTGCTGCACAGTCCCAGGCATGGCAAAGAAACAACAAACTAAAGGATTAACCACCTCTTTCCTAATTTTTTCCCCTCCACGAATCAGTAATTAGAATTAGTCTGCCTCAGCCCCTGTCTCTTTCCACAGACAGTCACAGTGATGGTTAGACCTTCAGGAAGCCTCATCCTCACCTCTTGGCCATGTCAACCTCATCGAACTCCCGCTTGGCCAGCAGTGACTGCACCACCGACCTGCTCATGGCCGTGTCGTCCGTGTACGGCAGCGACTCTGCAACGGGAGGGCAAAGAGTGACACCAGCAGCCAGGGACAAACTGCTCCTGCCCTTTGCCAGCACCACCCTCATCTCCAAGGCCTGCTTGTCACAAGCTGCCTGGAACAGCTGTGGCTGCCTCTGGATCCCTGGCAGTGTCCAAGGCCAGGCTGGATGAGACTTGGAGCAACCTGGGACAGTGGAAGGTGTCCCTGCCCACGGCAGGGGGTGGGACTGGATGATCTTTAAGGTCCCTTCCAACCCAAACCAGTCTGGAATTTAAGTTCCCCAGCACTCTGAGCTTCACACTGCCATGGTTGTCAGGGTAAGGAGACACAGCTGCATCCACAGCTATAATGACACAGAACGTACTTCAAGATTAGTAAGAGCCAGGAGAAAATGTCTGACATCCAGAGGCATATATGGACAAGAGAGTCAGGCCAACACAGAATCACAGATTTCCAGGATGGTTTGGGTGTGAAGAGACCTTAAAGCCCATCCTGTTCCACTCCCTGCCATGGGCAGGGACACCTGTCACTAGCCCAGGTCGCTCCAAGCCCGTTTCAATCTGGCCTTGGACGCTTCCAGGGATGGAGCAGCCACAGCTTCTCTGGGCACCCTGTGCCAGGGCCTCCTCACCCTCACAGGGAACACCTTCTTCCCCTCAATATCCCCTCTAACCCTGCCCTCTGGCAATGAGAAGCCATTCCCTGTGTCCTGTCAGTCTAGGCCATTGTCAATAGCCTCCATCTTTCCTGCAGACTCCCCTCAGGCACTGGAAGGCTGCAATCTAAGAGTTAAATAACAGCATCCTAAGAGTTAAATAACAACTCTGTGCTTCTCTCACTCGTCTCCTCCTCAAGTTTTGGTACCTCTGCTCCCTGCTGACACCCCAGCACTGTCACACCCATTCACAGCACACTCCACCTCAGCTTCCCTGGAGCAGGAGCAGCACGGGCTGAGCAGAGCAAACCACGGGTCCCTCTGCATCAGAGGTGTCCCTAAGGAATCCCTAGGGAATCAGGAATGGGTGTTGAACCCCCACAGCACAGGGGCACAGGACACAGCAGGGCAGGGCACAGCCAGAGCAGTCACAGCACAGATGCCCCACAACCAGGGGAAAGGTAAGGACTGGGGGCACCCACGTTCCGGGGGGGCCAATGGGGTTGGCGATTCTGCAGGTTGGGCACACCCCAAAACCCAGCCCTGGGGGTGCTGAGCAGGGAGGGACACACAGACACCCCAAAACCCAGCCCTGGGGGTGCTGAGCAGGGAGGGACACACAGACACCCCAAAACCCAGCCCTGGGGGTGCTGAGCAGGGAGGGACACACAGACACCCCAAAACCCAGCCCTGGGGGTGCTGAGCAGGGAGGGACACACAGACACCCCAAAACCCAGCCCTGGGGGTGCTGAGCAGGGAGGGACACACAGACACCCCAAAACCCAGCCCTGGGGGTGCTGAGCAGGGAGGGACACACAGACACCCCAAAANGCCCAGGCCTGGGGGTGCTAAAGGAGGGAGGGACACACAGACACCCCAAAGCCCAGTCCTAGGGGTGCTAAAGGAAGGAGACACACGCACCCCAAAGCCCAGTCCTGAGGAGCGCTGGGGTCTAACTCGAACCTCTGGGGTGCCGAGTGCCGTGCAGAGCGGGGTGTCTGAAGGGGGAACCGGCAGATTTCCCCCGCTCCCCGCCGCGCTGCCCTCCACGCACCTCCGCGTGCGCTCCCCGCCGCCTCCCCTCCCTCCTCAGGCGGCGCCGGTTCCAGCCCTTTGAGGAAACTCAGCAGCTCCGGCAACTTCACGACGCTCCTGCCTTCGAAAACGGCTCCCAGGCAATCCCCCAACAACGCCCCGGCCCAGCAACACCGGAA
>VZTF01007421.1:2365484-2399491 GCA_013397755.1 Cnemophilus loriae
TGTCCACTTCTAGAGCCCTTTCCCATTTCCACAGCAGCCATCCTGCGCCCCAGGACGGCTGTGGGCACTTCAACAAGCTCTTGCCTTTTAAATTTATTTATTTATTTATTTATTTATTTAAACGGCATTAAAATACAAAAAAGACCAAAAGTAAATGGCTTTCTGTCCTTGGATGTGCCTGGTGCCTCCCTGCACATCCCCCCACCCAGACCAACACCTCCACCTGCTCCTTGCTTTGGGAATAAATCAAAATGATACAAGTATAAAGTCTCACAGATGTGCATTTCAAAAAAAAATTTATTTTTCAAATGAATACAGTTCGTTTACAATACACTCAAGTTGATGGTATCTATAGCCAGCAGAGATCGATGACTGCTGTGTCCTATACACAGTCGTACAGAGGTTACAGATGCCTACGAGAGGGAAGGAACAGTGAAAGAAGTCGACATTTTACTGTGCTGGAAGGAAAGCAACTCTTGCAACAGGTAGAAAATTTTGGCAAGAACAATTTGTCCGGAAAGGGAGAAGGGGCAGAGGACACGGCTTCTGCTTAGCAAGTACATCTCAAACACCAACACGTTCCCTCCCACCCCGCACGGCTGCAGCCCACGGTACAAAGAGGCACACATGGTCAAGATGGTTAAGTAAAAATAAAGGCTTTTACCAGTTTGTTTGCCATCCATCTACAATCTACTTGTGCAACGTCTCAAGTCACAGCTCTACTTTACTCTTGAAACATTTCCCTTTTGCTTCGAAAGCCCCCAGGACCTTCACGGTGGCAACACATCCACGCTCCTGCCGAAGCAATGGGACACCAAAACAGGGGAGCAGTTTACCAGCATGTGAGAAAGAGCAGACACATGGGAGGGGATCAATCCACTGGACTGGTTTATTAGAATTTTATTCAGAAAAGGAATCCCAAACAGCATGATTTGTTTTTTTTTTTAACAATTTAAACACATGGTATTAAATACGCAAAATTTCTCTGTGTGACATTGCTTGCAGCAGTCTCCAGAACTCACACAGCTCACTGGCCAGTGATGTTTATGGCACACACGATGCCACCTGAGCCACCTTCTCCTAAAAATTCTTTAATATTGGCTCATAACCAAATGCTACCAAATACCGTGAAAGCTCTGAAGTAACACCTGCTGACAGAAAATGTCCTTGTCCGTGATCACACACCTCCAGCCAGGTGAACAGCCCAGTTTTTCCCCACCAAGCACCATTTATCCAGCATGAGGCCACGTGGGGAGCTGAACTGCTTATACCAAGGGAGGAGACAAGAACAACAGGCAGGAGGGTCTGTACCCTGTGATCCCAAAGTGTCACCACTCCCCTGGAACGCTGATCTGTACACCAGTGCCTGTAAAACCAACATTTCCGACCCAAAACTCGCTCTGCCAGCCCCACTGCTGTGCTGCAGCTCGCTTTTCACACCTGCCTGCAAACAGACACCAAACACAACGAGCTAGAAGCAGGTTTTTCTACAGGAAAACAACATGTAGTTGTCTCAAGGTGAGATTCAACACTGAAAAACTGCAAAAATGAGAAGATTTCACTGAAAAACAGAAATCAAGTTCAAAAAAAAGTAAACACTACAGCCACAGGAGAGAAGTGATGCACAAAAGCGAGTACCCAGAAGAAGCCATTCATTCCACACTGCAAAGTTGCCAGAAGCCAAACTCCATCTCTGGCATTCTTCCTCTCACCAAGCTGGTGTTCAATTATCCTCACTACTTCAGGAGCAATACTCAAGTTTTCACTCTGCTGGCACACCATCAGGTTCCAAAACTTCCAAAAGTTCTTTGAATTCAGCATTGCTCCAGTGGGCATCACTTTGCTTTTTACATCTGAGTGGACACTACCTACCAAGACATGTATTTTCTATCAAAGAAACTGGTTTTGAAGATATTTAAGAGATTTGCAAGTGTAAGCAAAATGAAAGTTTATTAGTAACTATTTTAAAAGCTAACTTTTGCACACCTGTACTGAAATGTGTTGTGGATCTATGATTTATGGGCAAGCATGGCCCTAAACTCAACATACAGCCATATTTTTGTGTTGCTAGATAGTATTACAGCATTAATTTTCCAACTGCCAAATGTGTTTGAAAGACCTGTGTAATTCTCAGCAATGAAAAAAACCCCCTTTTATTTAACTAAACTTGCCCTCTGAGCATCTGTTTTACAACAAATAGGTTAGTTTAAAGAAAGCAAGATGGCAAACACGGGACTGACCCCAAGGGGCTTCAGCCTCGGGCAGAGCTGCAATGGGATGGGAGGGAAGAGCTCCAGCTCCCAGCAGGGATGGGCTCCAAACAACTGGATTCACTGGAAGATGCAAACGTGCACGAAGTGCACGGGTTTGTACCACGAAGTTACCACTGCCACGCCATGGCTCACCCTCAGATCACCCAGTAACTCACTCTCGTAAGGCGACGTGAACCATCGCAAACATTTTCTGGATGAAAAATGAGGCAGAATCGTTTCCCTCAGGTCAGAAAGGGAACCTGCTTCAGAGCCAGCTGGTTCCAGAGCTGCTGGCTGGACACCTCGCCGGTGTCTCGTAACAGCTTCAAATAGAACCTGTTGGAAAAGCTCTTCCATTTTGGTCTGAAAATCTACTTTTTTTTAGCAGCTTAAAGCCCGACCTGGCATCCAAGCACGCAGGTGCCTACTTCTGCGCAGTGCAGTGTCTACAGCGGGGAGCTGGTGTCAGAGGATTGTTCCCCTTTCCACACCCAAGCGACCACACGATTCTGTTCCCAGACATCGCCACCCCCCCGCTGCTGGAAAACTGCTTCTTGAACTTATCTGTGATGTTTAATCCTCACCTCCTCATTCCAGAGCTCTGCACTGCTCCCCGACATTCACTGGACAACACTCCCCATGTCCCTGCAACCTCTGAATGGGTGGAGAGGGGAGAGGCAATGGAGTGTATGGAAAGCTGCAGGAGCACAGTAAAGAGCGAGGACATCACTGGACAGGCAACATTCAAATAAAGGCAGAATTAATGATTCTCACTAGATAAACATATCAAGGTTAAATTTTATTTTAAAAAATTGCAAGTCTACCAGGAAGTAGGTTTATTTGATGACATTACTCTCCAGAAACCACTTATTTTAAAAGCTTCTCCTCTCTGGGTAGTTCTAATTTACAAATAATTCAGGGCTCACTTTGATTAAGTAATTCAACACAAAACCAACTCTGACCAAGGACTTTGAGCTTTAAAAACAGTTCAAGAAAAATACTAACCATACTAACCAATGCAAATACAGGTTTTTCCAGCTCTGTTCCTGGTCAGAAAAAGGCACATACTTGCTCTCAGTGAGTTCAAGTCCAACACAAACAGTTCAGGACACCCCAGCTCATGTCTGATGTCCCCATCAATGTCCCTGAAAGGCTTGAGCTGATCACAGCTCACTTGACACCCACCCACCTCCTACCCAGTCCTTTGTTTCTACAGGCTTTTGTCACCATCCCACCCCCACCCTCACATCCAGAGCTGACCTGTGCTCCACACAGCCACAGCATCCTCAACATGGCTAATTCCATACAGGCAGTGGAGGGGGAGAGACCCTGGTCAGGGAATGGGGAGGTAGGTAAGAGCTGAGTAAGAACAGAGCAACTGCAGTGCTACAGCAAAATGACCTCTACACCTGCCTGCTACTGTTCCTGGGAGCCAGGCACACCTCTGGGCAACCAAGAATCTCTCAGGGCATCTGTGTTGGACAGAAGGGCCACATATTGCTCACAGAACCCCTTGGGTCAGTGCTATCTGAACCAGCGGATCCACTGGAAGCTGCATCTGTTTCACCCAAGTAAGGGATTCCAAGATTTGGATAAAAAACCACGGTTTGATTCCAGGGGGCAGCTGTCACAGGCGCTGCCACCTGCTCACAGCGCGGTCCTGGAGAAGAACAGGCACCCCTAAAAATATACAGGAACATGCTTTTCCCCGCATATATTAGTTTTTGAATTAGCAATCACAGAATGACAGAGTAGTCTGGGTTGGAAGGGACCTTTTAAAGCTCATCCAGTCCAACCCCCCCTGCTGTGACCTGGGTCTCTAGACCAGGTTGCTCCAAGCCCCATCCAACCTGACACCTTTGATGTTTCCAAGGATGGGGCAGCCACAGCTTCCCTGGGCAACCTGTGCCAGTGTTTCATCACACACACTGTAAAAAACTTCTTAAACCTAATTCGAACCAACCTCTCTCAGTTTAAAACCATCACCCCCCATCCTGTGGCAACAGGCCCTCCTAGAAGTTCACCCCCATCATTCTTACAGGCCTCTTCAAGTACTGAAAGGTACTGAAGGAAAATACCAGCTGTCAAGTTTTGCTTTTTTATTTGCTACAGGAGGCAAAGAAGGCTCTGCTGCTTCTTCATTAGCTCCAATATTCTGTTTTGATTTTCCCACTTGATAATTTTTAAAGAAGTTTGAATAACTCCTACTGTGCTCTCTTGAGTCTGCCCTTTCTGCCTCCGCCACCTTTTTTCTTTCCCTTGCAGAGCTGCCCTAATAGCCACCGGATCTTGATGTCCCACAGGTTCTCCATCTCCTTGAGGAGGTCCTCCCTGTCCACCTGCAGCTGCTCTTTTTGTGTTTTGGTTTGCTGTTTTTTTCTTTTTTTTTTTTTTTTAATTTAAAATATTTTATTAATGCCTGTTTTCAGTGGTTTGTTAGCTCTTATTTAATTTGGATACTTTAAACCATCGTGCACCCTCCAATGACTGCAACAGAAACATTTCTACTGGAATTAAACCTTGCATGTGGCAGCTCGTGGACACCAAGGCAAGAGATTTGTGTCCAACAGAAGAACTGCTTTATCTGGTGCAAGTTCATTCCTTTTGATAGAAAGAAGAGGCAGCAACTTCCTTCTAAATCTCAAAAGGTTCAGTAGGAGCTAAATGTAGAGAGAAACAAAGCAGTTGACAGGCAAGGGAGGAGATGGAGAGTATTGCTGCAAACAAGCTGATGGTGGAAGATTTTTGGCCCTTTTTAGTCTAAAAGATAGAAACAGCTACTGCTAAAAGGGTCAGGAGACACAGTTCTGGCTCAGAATTTAGACTGAAAAATGCTTTCTAAACCCCAGCCTAGTAACATTGAGAAATTGGAAATATAAAATAATTGAACATCATGGCAAGCTTAAATACCAACACAGTGGCATTGGGCACTGTAGTAAGACAAGAAAGTTGGTACAAGCTACAAGAGACATTGGATCATGTCTCGAACTTGAATCAGAAGAAATTACAGAGCAAAGAGAGTCAGCTCGTGCCTGGGGAGCTGCAGCATCCCCTCAACAACGAGCTGTGGGCAACTCAGCAAGGGCACTGCCCAGTGCTGAACCCCACGTATTTCACTGACGGTGTCCAGAAGCTCTGCTTACTCCTAGAAAAAGCCTGGACATGAACATATTCCTGCAAAGAGACCACTTGGAATTACTCAGTGAGTTCTGCGGTTAAGCTCCTGATACTCAAAAATATCCTGACATCAAGTTATTCCACATCTTGAATGCCCAACACTATAAACAGTAATAAAATGCACAAAATCATTTTAGTTGTAGAGAAACAAGGTACCAATAAAGCACTTGCCTACGGCGAGCGGGTTAATTGTCTCCTCTCAAACACGACTGGTTAAGCCAACTTTCTTTGGAGAAGAAAACCAAAACATTCAGAAACTTCTCCTGCCTAAAAATAAGTGTTAAAAGCAACACACAGAGCAGACACGCAGACCTATGAGCTGCACACAGACCACCAATAAATATACAGAAACACCACAACAAAGGACAAGGCTCATCATAAAAGAAAAGTCCCATAACTGCTACTCAGACCGATACCAAAGGAAAGGGAAGTGTTTTTTTGCAGGCATGTGCAAGCACATTACAGTGTCATCAAAGCACAACTTTGCTATTATTATTACTTTATGCAGCATTACAAGGTTACTGAGGTGCAGTGTTTAATAGTCTAGTCTACAGCTTTTCCTGACTGCAGGAACGCTCACCAAACTCACCACGGACCCACCCCCTCCTCGGCATCGCCCAGCCACCGAGCTGCTCCCATCCAGAGCATCCAGCTCCCAGCTGGGAATCAGAAGAGCCACTGATCCATCCTGAACACACACAAGCCGTGTGAGGACCCACCATCTCCCAGGTCATCCTTAAGACATCCTCCTAAGATGCCTTTCAGTTTGTCTCCATCTTTGGGAATGTGCTTCCCCTAAGGGAACACATCCCTCGGTAGCTACGGATTCCTTTCGGCACCAATCGCGTCCCCACGGCTTCTCCCACACCCCAAACCCCCAGCCCCCTCAATATGAAGAGGTTAATCACATTGACCAAACCCAACCTAACCCCAGCCTACCAGCTGAATTTGGTGATCGCTCCTCAATGCCTCTCCCTCTAAAGGAAAACACCTTCCTGGTTATTCTTGGTCCTGACTCAGAGAAGCTGATGCTTGAAAGTACCTAAAAGATACCATCAAACACTTGGCATTTTCAATAATTTATCTTAAATTTGCAGCCACGTACAACTGGAAAATAAAAATCTACAGCACCATCTTCTAAAAAGGCACTTTCTGAGGACTGTCTTGCTTAAAAAAAATAAAAGTCACTCCAAGTTTTGAACAGTGGAACTGCTTTGTTTGAAAAGGACCCTAGGGTAACAACCCGTGTCAGGTGAGGGGGTACCTCAGACAGGATGTGAAAGGCCAGGGCACGTGGGATGAAAAGTGGATGGAGTCTCCCCAACACCCTCATTCCTGCCAAACCAATGCTTCGATATTTTCCCTCGCATGCCTCTCCCTTACAATTCCTTCCCCTCCATACGCACCTTTGCCTACTCAGGGGACAACAATTTGGGTTTTAGTGTCACGGAGATCAGGATTTTTAAGATTCTGCTCGGGAGGTAAAATGTAGGATCCTGTATCCATCTTGCTCATACCTCAACTACAGAAAGTACAAAATCTTCTACCAGCAGAAAGCATCAACGAGCTCAAGCTCTAACCACGATATTTTACAAAAACAAGGAGTGAATTGGCTAAGTGAAGTTTAATTTCAACATGTGCCAAACCAAAAATGATATTCCGAACACGCAGCATCAACCTAAAGTACCATCTTTGGGTAGAAAAGACAGACAGAAATCTTTCCCTTTGACACCCCTATGGAATTTTTCACTAGATCCAATCAACCTGCCAGTAGCAGCTATGAAACTCCACAGCACTGAAAGGGACAGAGAATCTGCCCGGCCTGACCAGAGACCACGATGGCCATCTAGAAACAACCACCTTTGAAAACTGAATTTACAGGTCCAACATACATAATCTGAGCTTTTGATTCCTTGGTTATAAAAGTGCTTTGAATAAGGTTCTAAACCCTCAGTTCACAAAACAGGGAAATTACCAAAAGTGGACAAGATATGAAGAAAGTGTAAGAAAAGGGGACAAAAAAAAAAAAAGGCCTCAAGCTTGAGCTTGGAATTTCACCAGAGTGAACTTTAAGACTAGTAGAAAACCAGTATTTGTAGCTGGAATTTTTACAGCAGACTATATGGTATCTCATGTTGAGCATTTTATAGGACAAGTTTTTGTACATGAAGTGAAAATCATTTAGGACCAAGAGCATCTTGAAATAATTTGACTGACAACTTCCAGAAACCCATTTTACTTCATTTCTGTGGCCAAACTTCCAAAAGAACACCGGAATGAATCCTATAAAAATAACTTTTGGACATGTGTAACCAGATGACACATGGAACAGTGACACAGCGATCCTGAGTCAAATGGCCACAGCTCAAGTCCCTAGAAAGGGAAAAAGGCGACTTACAGTGGAGTCACTCCTCCTGTTGGCAAATGTCGCGAGTTTAACGCCTCAACCACAAACATTCTATGACTCTCTCCAGCTCTGGATCTAGCAGTGGCCAGGTGGGAGGTTTGGGCAGGGCTGGCTGGGTGAGGAGGGGCTCGGCTGGCAGCCCCGGGGTCGGCGATGCCCTGGGGCTGCTCCCGGGGCCCTGGGGCTGCCCCCACCACGGGAGCACTTAGTGGCACTTGTTCAGCACAAGTGAGGTCTCGGTGCAGTGTCTGAGGAGACGGCAGCTGCTTTTCTCCACAGGCAGAAACCCGAGGCCGGTGTCTGCAAAGCAAGAAGAGCCATCAGCCTGTGCCCACATCCCTCTTTGGACTATCCACAGCCAGCTCCCGGCCGGAGAGGGGGATCTGCTGTGCCACTCAAGATTTCCTCAAACAGCACATAAAATTTGAGATTTTTTTTTTTTTTCTTTTTCAAGGAGAGCAGGTACAAAAATAAAAGAAATCCATATACTCTGAAAATATACTGGAAACTGCCACCACAGATGAGGTACCATTTATCCCGACCCCCCACCCCCAAACTGCAAACATCAAAATATATATGTTTTTAAACAAAAGAAGAATATCTGGCTATTTAATCTCAGTTAAAATGACAGCACCCTTTGTTACACTTGATATTTCACACCGTTAATTCTCTTTTGAAAAAAACCAAGATATCTAACTAACCTTGATTCCTTGCTTTTCTCCTCATTCCTTAGTGCAGTAATTGTCCATCTCCATTTAAATAAATATAGCAGCTACAGCATCATAAATGTGTGGCCCTCACAACGTCAGTAACTTGATATCGTAATACAAAGAAGTATCGGCACTTGACGTAGATATTTGCAAAACCAAGAAGAGAGATTAAAACTTCCAAATACTCTTCACATGAAAACCAGGTACAATGTTACCTTGACAACTGAAGTCACTTTGCCAATGAAGTCTCTTTAGTTTTTGGTGAAAGTAGTGAGCAAAAAAGCTTCTCAAATCCGAGTCACCGAGCGTGGGCAGGATGAGAAGCGGCTTTGAAAGGAGAGTTAGAAGGCTTTGTAAAAAGGAATTTTCAGCTAAATGCCAGAAGTCCACAAGAACTCTTTGTAAAACAGGTTTGTTTTTTTTTAAAAAAAAAAAAAAAAAGTTCTCCGTTTCAAAAGAAATTTCTGTATAAAGCTTAAGCTGAACCTTTTACAAACGGCACTGCTACTGAGAGAGCTTTAGGAGAAAAGTGTCAGGTCACAGACTGGGAAAAACATCTGAGAGACTCACTGAGAAACCACCTCGCTCAAAGGACTCGGTCGCACCCCCCCTCCCTGCACCAGGTGCGTCCGAAGGCACTCACAGGGACAGGACACCCCGAGCTGGGACCCCCTGGCTCCGGGGGTCCCCAACCCCTCGGGGCCTGCTGAGCCCCCCAGCCACCCACAGCTCCCCTCCGAGCACCTCCAGCCATGCCCACCCCCCCACCACTGTTCCCAGTGCAATTTTAGCTTTGCCAGGTTAGTCTTTTACATGATTTTCCTTGGTTTTGAGAGATAAAATAGGTATCTACACCAGCTGTTAGTAAAGCTCTTGCAGACAGTGTTGTGAACAGCACTACAGACATTTCCATACAATATACAAACGCACAAAATACAGTACTTGGTTTTCTGGCAGAAAAAAGGGGGTTCATGCCTGGTGAAGCAAAACGGGCTCAGATTTTAGGCTCAAAATACAGTATATTGGCAAACAGCGGATTTGGTGAGAACGAGGAGAGAAGCTACTTAGACCAACCAGGTTTTCATGTGAGAGCAGGTGGAGGTCAGGAGGGCTGGGATCACAGCAATGCCCATACAAACAGCTGCAGTAAATATACTATGAACCAGTGCAAATAAAAACAGTCAAAAATGCAGTTCACGAGTTTACAAAGTGCAAAACTCCCCAGTCCCCTCGTTGAATAAACGCTCGTCTCTGACATCTTGAACATTGGTTTTAAAGTGGAATGAAAGAGTCCCATTGGTTTGTTTCACATTTCGGTGATTTAACATGTTAGAACTATCCCAGCCCTCTTTATTTGCAAAGTGAAATGAAGTTACCAATAACTTAATTTTAAAAGGAAAGTCACTATCAAAGAGGAAAAAAGCCTAAAAACTTTTATTAATTCCAGACATTTTACTGATGTCAAATAGGTTTAACTAAGCATGTAAAAACTGAGATCTTAATACAAAACCCTTTCCATTTAATTCAAATATGCTCCACATTTCAAAGCCAAAAATAAGGCCAATTCCTTTGTTAAATCAAAAGACTGCAGCGACAAGTAAAGCTTGCAGAAGTCTAGAAGCATTTTTTGTATTTTTTTTTGATTTAAAAAAGGAAAATTCAAGATTCCTTCTGACTATAAAACTTTCCTTTCAAAATTAAGGCTTTTACTTTGTCCTTTTAAAATCCTGGAGGTGTCCATTCTCCCACGGTCCGTGGTACAGACACTGCTTCAGTACAGCTCAATGGACACAGTTTTTCTTTAGAATGCTTATTGCACTAAAAGATAGCAAAACAAGTTGTCAGTTTCTTTTTTTAAAAATAAACATGATTACATTTCTAAAAAATAAAAGTTGATGTTGACCATATGTTCTGTAATAATTAAATTAAAGCATTATTATTACTCTAATAAATATAAAAGAAACAAAAGGAAGCTAAACTTCAAACACACATACATATGAATCACATTAAGGTGTGAGAGGCAGCAAGTAAAGTAGCAGGTTTCTTTTTTTTCCAAAAAGACCTTAGCTCTAAAGTTTCAGTTCTGGTGGTTACTGTATGTCATCCCAGAAAACCTGGGACATCGGATCTCACGTGAAGCTTCAACAGATTGGACTTGCCAGATAGGAAAAAATTGAAACTTTTGGACTAGGTAAAACAGCAGCTTTAGTAAATTCCCCCAGGGAGCAAGAAGAGTTGGGTCACTACTGCCTGCACATGAACCACGAGCTTCTTGGATTGCTTTTGAAAGGGAACTCTTGGAGCTGAGAACTCCAAAGCTGTGAGAAAAGACACAAAGGCAGCCGTTGGCTAAATTAGGTTCAAATTATTGGATTAGTGTGCAAAACATCTTCCCCCCCTCACTGTTTCCTAGCTAGTGCTGTACATTCCAATGCACTTGGATATGTTCACATTCAAATGCTCGATGCCAATACTGAGAGAAAGATTCCTCAATGCACGGGGGTTAAAAACTTATTTTCTTTTTTGCACACTTCCCTCCTCCAAACAATCACTGTGATTGTTCCTAAAAGGTGGTTTGTTTTTTTGTTTTTAATTACACAATAGATCTTAGTTTATTATTACTATTTTTTTTTTTTTTGCAACAATAGTTGTGCTGCCGAGCAACTTGAGGTAAAGGCAGAAGAGGGTTAAACTACGAGAAATAATAATTAAAAAAAAAAATGATGGCGGTGCTTCCCACGGGAGCCCGCCCCAAAAAAGCAGTTGGCTGGTTTCATATTGCATAATAGTGCTGTGTTCCTGGATGAAGTAAACAATCTTCCTCGTGTCAATTTAAGGGTGAGCCTCTCGCCCCTGCACAGCGTCAGCTCCAGCACGATGGGAGGCACAGCCCCTAAACCAACCCCCTGGAAACATACATTGTATGTGGCTTAAGTTCTCAGTTCTCCTCTCCGTGAGTGTCTCCCGGGTCATTGACTTAAGCGAAGTACATCGTGCGTAAGGTGTCTTGGTGAATCTGTACGGCCTTCGCCAGGGCCTGCGGGTCTCGCCCGTTGCTCTGTCCTGACACGTGGCTCCCTTCAGCACTGCAGGGAACGAGGGAGAGACAGGCAGGGCTGTAAATTGTATTAATTCGGATCAAAAAGCTGCTTCTGCATCTCTTTGACAGAATCACTGAGGTTGGAAATGACCTCTAAGATCGAGTCCAACCTGCGACCGATCCCAACCTCGTTACCCAGCCCAGAGCACTGAGTGCCATGTCCAGTTGTTCCTTGAACACCTGCAAGGATGGGGACTCCACCACCTCCCTGGGCAGCCCCTTCCAATGCCTGGCCACCTTTTCCATGGAGAAATTCCTCCTGATGTCCAACCTGACCCTCCCCTGGCACAGCTTGATGCTGTTTCCCCTTGACCTGTCTCTTGTTCCCTGGAAGCCCAACCAGCCCTGGCTGCACCCTCCTGTCATAGAGTTGTAGAGGCTGAGAAGGTCCCACCCGAGTCTCCCTTTCTCCAGTCTGAGCACCCCCAGCTGCTACCCATAGGACTGACTCTCCAGACCCTTCACCAGCACAGCACCAGTGACAGAACTGGACACTGAGAAATATCAACTCTTGTATTCACCCAGCAACCTTGAGGCTTTTGACAAATCTCTCCACCACGGCTGCTCAGCTTGTTCATCTAAAAATAAGCCTGTTATAAATACATTGATGGCTTGAAGGATATAAAATATTTCTGACGTACAGAGTTAGATAAGTGGAAGCACTTAACATTTGGTTCATTCATGACTACTCTGATCCTAAAGTAAAAGAATTAAATCCGTGGCTTGATTCCCTCAGACCACGCCAAAGTCATAACAAAATACTCCAGTAAATGGAATTCTTTTAATCTGAGTGTTTTTCAGTAGAATCCACCAACCCACTCTGGTCTGATGCAGAGCAGCAGCTGCCAGGAGCGATGATCTTAACATCAGTCCTAGAGGTGACAAAAACTAAGCGCAAGACCAGCGGGAATCACCCGTAGTCAGACGGCTTTAGGCCTGCCAGTGGAGGAGAGCAGTGGGGACTAAACCCTGAGCACAGCGTGTGATTTACCTGTCGTGTTCCTTGTCCACGAGGTGGTAGCGTGCTCTGAATGCCACCAGGTGAGCGTAGTAGGCGGGCGCGGGGATGGAGACGGAGCGGGTGCAGCGCACGTACGTGTGGCACAGCTGGTACGTCAGCAGCTGCAGCTCGTCTGCTGTGAAGCAGTTGTCATCCCACAGGACGTGGTAGTGGGAGGGACGGCTGGTTCCCTGCAGAGATAGGGAGGGAGGGTCACTCCTCTGGGTTTCCATGAACAAGTCCGGTTCTGAGGTTCAGAAAGGGCCGGGCTATCTCGTCTGAACTCTACCTAACAGCAGCCAAACGAGTTCAGTTTTACGTCAGGCCTAAATGTATTTAAAGATGAGTAAGTCTAACATATACATGATTATTATATTGCTCTAAATGTTCTTGCTTGGATAAAACCCCTTCTGCATAACTCTCAGTGATCAACATCTCCTCCCAACATGACTAAACCACGATTACAGCACCTTTTACCTACCTTCAATTAAACTGTTTCTCACAGAGACACACATCCCAGAGAAAAAACCGGTGCTTTTACATCCTGCCAGTTCCTGAGCATCCTAACTGCAAGTATGAACACTAGAAACTCAAGTTAAATCTTATAGTGCACCTGAATTGGGTAAATAGTCGTGCTTTAGCCAAGCTACAAGCCTCTCTTCTTAAAACAAATATATCTGAACTATCAATTTAGCTGAGGTTCTTTTTGCTATATTAAACACAATGAGCTGCAGCTACACCCAGCATTTCTGCCTCAACTTCGATACAATATTTTTTCCAAGGAGCCAAAAAGCAGCTTGCTCAGACACAGTGCAAAGGTTGACAAAAAACCCATTGAAATGATCCGAAACTGGAAAAGAAGTCATGCCCAGCCAACCTAAACAAAACTGATGACAATGTGGTCAGACTAACACGATAGAAATTTAGAGTAAATTTTTTTTTACATTTTAAGCAATACCCTGATACAAGTAGAAAGATTTTTTTTCAGAAATAACAATGTTACAAAATAAAGTGACATCTTTAAACTTTAAAAAGCACCACTTACCATCAGTGCAAATTTAAACGTGCAGCAGAGACCACCTCTTAATCAAATCATTCTCTAAGCCCCACAATAATGCTTTATCTCAGATAAAACCAAGCCAGAAGAACATTTCCCTCCTAAATAACTGTTTGTAAACAGGTGTCACAAAAAGAAGAAAAACAACGTGTTTTAAATTCACATTTACTTACACAAAGCAACCATACCTGTATTCCAGCATGGCTACAGAGGTAAAAATCAAACTCGTAGGGGTGTGTAATGTCTGTATCTACAGTTGTCCCAGCTGGAATATTGCCACTTCGTCCAACCTAGAGAAGAGGTTTGTTAAGTGCAGCCTCAGCTGTTTATACAGCTCAACTGTAATGAAAAATACAAGTTTCTATTTACCACTGGCAAGGTTTTGGCACATGTAGTGCCACAGAACTGTTTGGAATGTGCCACTACATAAGCCTTGGAGGTTTGACAAGGACACTGGGTGGCTCTCCAGCACCTTACACAACACTGCACCTCCAGCACATCAGAACTTTCCAGCTCAGACTGAAGAGCTGCACAGACATTTGTATTTAGAATTGTCAGCTTCAGTTTGGATTGACTGACTCAGAAAAAAAGTTCCACCATTTTGTACTTTCTTCTATTACAACTGCTGGAGATTGGTCCTGAGTAGCCACATGGACTTTAGCTCCAATGTGATGTTGTGGGGGTTTTTAATGTACTTAAGGCCAATGATTTTTCAATTTGAGGCCCCATTTTACCAAATCAACACTTCCCTGCGTGCACATTCAACCAGATGGACAGAAGCCCATGCTAATATTTTCTCCAGCAGCCTAAAAGCTCGACATGAAGCTTTCCCAAAAGGCTCCTCAGAGGGCAGTGATTACCCTTTCTGTTCTGTCAGCACAGAACAGCCGTGTATGATGTCGCTTCTGCACCACAATGTAGGTTATTCCAGGCTGGTAATCCTTCTCCAAACTGATGCAGGCTTCTCTAATGGCCAGCAGTTCATAATACAAAACCTACACGCACAAGAACAGAGGAGTTTAGGTTTTCCTTCCACTGTATTCTACACACAACACCTACTACCTCGGTGTAGTTAACAGCAGGTAAAACTTTGGCACACAGCTGCTAATCTTGGAAAGTACTTAGAGATATGTGGTTTCCCCAACTTGAAGACTTCTCCTTCCCAGACAGGAAAACAGCTGCAACTGTTCTTACCCAACAAGATTAAGAAATTCTCTCCTTAAAAGTCTCAATCATTTTGTGTAAATGTAAGCAACTCAAACAGTACAAAACGAGACCTGGAGCTACTACAGAGTTACAGAATCTTTCAAGAAACCCACAAGTGAACCAACCTGTCGGAACTGTCCCTCAGAGACCCCGTCCCTGTAGAAGATGATACGGGTGGGCTTGAACCGTGTTGATTTGTAGAACTGGATGAGCAGCTCCCTGACCATGGAGGCCAGGTCCTGGATGATCTCCTGCCGGGGCCGCTGGACCCTCACCGTGGCACAGTACCGGCTGGGATGAGCATCCATGCTGCCTACAACCTGTGGGGAGAGTGCAGCAGGGAAGGCTTCAAACTCAAATCTATACCAAAACAATGAAAAGCGAAAAAGCCAAGAGCGGCGAGTACAAAGCTGCTTGTGCTAAACAACAACTGGAGCCTCACTTTCAACAGGAACTTGTACTTGGT
Organism: Cnemophilus loriae; assembly: GCA_013397755.1. Classification (NCBI taxonomy): domain Eukaryota; kingdom Metazoa; phylum Chordata; class Aves; order Passeriformes; family Corvidae; genus Cnemophilus; species Cnemophilus loriae. The sequence goes on from VZTF01007421.1 coordinate 2,380,860, forward strand.
ACAGGTTTAACACTTTTTGCCCCCGAGCATCCTGAAATGTACCTGCAGAATTTGGCTTCTCATTAAGGCATATTTTTATAATCTAGACAGACGTTTTTCTGTGACGTTTTCTCACCTTTTACACAGAGAAAAACCTCAACTTCCCTTAGTTACTTTAAACACAGATGCAGTTTCCATAACTGCAATCAATGACAACTAAAATACCAAGGGGACGAAGTAGGAGAGCACTGACCAAGCCTCCAATCACCACCTTGAGTTCCTAGACTGTACCAACACAAAAGGTAAGAAATATCAAAAACATTTCTGCCAAACCAGGCCTTTAATTACACTTTTCTCCTTTAAAAAGGCAAAAAATCTTATTAGCTAATATCACCAAACTGTGTTATTTCCTTGAGAATACTTCTGCAGAAATATATTATTTAACAATGCCATTTTACCTTGATTTAAAAATTAAAGAGCTAAGAAACCACTCTGAAGTATCAGGCAATTTTTTTCTTTTAAATGCATGATTTTTAATGTCATTGGGAACGTGTACAAAGAATGGGCATGAGCCCTGAAAGATATTTGATACAGACATAGTCCCTGAGTCGCATTTACTATTCTAACATTTACCCACGATGAAAAAAAACCCATGTAAATTTAATAAAACTTACAGCAGCAATGGAAGGCTTCTTTCCATCTCCAGCTGGAGGGTGAGTGACATCAGCTCCCAAAAAGATCACTGGCTGCTGGAACACAGAAGGTCTTCAAAAAGAAAAAAGTGCTAAGTCACACTCGTAGCTGAAGAGCTGCCACAAGGTCATCGCTCACCGTGGGGGTTGTTTGTGTCTCAGCCTTATCAGGTACCCGGGCCAAGGCTCAACAATGGGATCTTTGTGCACAAGAGGTGGACTTGGAACCCTCCCCAGCAGAGCCCAAAACATGCTGCAAACACACTGCCAGAACTGGGGCATGATTCTGGTGGGGAGCAGCCCCGGGGCTCCAGCGGAGCAGCACAGCCGGGGGCTTCAGAGCCCCAGTGCGAGCCGGGGGGTCCCCCGGGCACCACTGATCTACAGCACCAGCATACACATTATACTGTTCTCCAGGACTTGAGCAGCAGGATGGTCTTACACTGCCTTTAAAATATTTTTCCCCACACAACTGTTCCTCATTTCAGCTTTGATACTGATCAAACATATGACAAGAACCTTGGCTGAAGACCTAACGCACAGGCCAACCACCACTCAGAGCCTGTGCTGGAAGGAATTTAATTCTACTTCAAATACCACGTTCTATTATCAGAAGACTATTTTAACTTAAAACTTGGCCACATTTAAATTTTGGGTGCTAAGTAGCAAATGTAACTGCATCTGTTAAAAGAAAACCCAACGCAGTCTCCAGAGTCTTACCGTTGATGAGGTACAAGGATGTTGTTGATTCCTCCTAGTTTAACGTTGATCTTCAGGCACAGATTTGAGAGGGTCTGTGGAGATGTTTTAATGACGTTCTTGACCTGAACACACTGTGTGGCCATTCCCAACAGGGTATCTCCCACGCGCTTCACCTCCGCTGCAGAGCAAATGCAAAGAGACAACTTGAGTCCATTTGAGGTTATTGCTGCATTTTGATTTCAGATAAGTCACAATAATTTCAGTGTACACACTCTGCAGTAACTTCTAACTTATCTGCATACTCAGACCTGCTTCCAATTTATCTTCAGACACAAACCAGTGGTTTCTAATGCCTAAAGGATGGTTCTGAGTAATTTTTAACATACGCTGGGCAGCAGATTTCTCCAAACGATACCCGAACAGGTAAAGACAGAGGTGTGCCCTCACCATACACAGGTGTCTTCCCTGGCAGGATGACAATGATGAGCTGAAGCCCTGAATAGGTGTTCTTGAGGTGTCGGAACATGGGCTCCACGCTGTCTGCACCCTGGGCGTACTTGCAGAAGCAGGGCTGGCCCTGGATGGGCATCCCGGCGTCCTTGGAGATCTTGCGCAGCTGGTCTGTGAAACCCCTGAAGATGAGGAGATTTTTGGATTTTTGCAGTAGCAACAGTACAACAATAACCAAAGCACAAAGGGACAGAACTGTCAAAGGAGGATGATTCCAAATAGCTTTTAAAACAGCATTTAAAAAATGTTTATTATGTGAAGGCTGTACAGCTGTGAAGCACTACAGGTCAGAACGGGCTAAAAAATAGTCTAGACACCTTCAGTACTTTGTTCAAGATGTCAGAAGGGACTATATACAGTGATGTCACAGGACAAACACCCCACAGTGTACCCAGTACAGTGTTTTGACTGTCGCTTCCAGCACAGAAGCAAACCAGCCTGGATTCTCACCCTAACATCTCACATTAAACCCAGGTAAAAGGCTCACTGTAATCCCATATTCATGTTTCCCTCCATTAAGAGAACAGTACAAAGCCTGAACCACGACATGCCTTACTTCAGAATTTCTTCTCTGCACTGTCTCTGTGTTGCAAAGCAAGCTATGGCCCACATCTTGATCTCCACCCCAGTGTGGAACTGCTTCCCTCGCATGTCCCACACGCCGTGGCTTGGTGTTGCCACGGTTCGATTCTGGGGAAACAAAAGCAACAGACACTCAAGTGACTGAAAAAGAAGCAGCCGGTGCTATTTGCAGCTTCAGGACAACAAAAAAGAGTTTATTATTCAAAAGTCTGATCCCTGCAGAGTCAAGGTGTACAGGAAATCCGAGGAAAAGCCAAAGCCTCACCCGGCCTCCGTACTGCAGCATCGGGGCTGGGAGCACGCGCCCCGTCACGTGGGCCATCTCATCCCGCACTTTGAACTGGAACTCTTGCACGAATGGATCCGCATCATAATTTGCGCTTCTCACCTAGGAGAGATTTTCTCATGTTACAGAATTATCTGACTATAAACCACATAACAAATCACAGCCTAACAGGAACACTGCAGAAGTGTTCTTAGAACAATTTCACTGAAAAAGGCTCAGATTTAACTGCTCAACACTATCAACCCATCCCCAGTGAAAACAATTACTACCATGAGATATATTGGGTTTCTGTTCCCTTCATTACTCGAGTGCTCATTTGCAGTTTGTTCATTCAAAAGCATTTTTTTTGGAGCATTTCCTCACAGTAAATTAAGTGTAGAGATGATAATGCAAGAGCCTGTACTATGGACTCATGCTATCATTGCAGGTCATTTTAAATAAATCCTATTAATAAAAAGTAGTTAAAATCTGTTAAGTTAAAGGACAAGGAGGAATGGAAAGACTAGGAAGTTTTGCATGGATGTAATCCAGCCTGGTGTCTCTCTGAGCAGTGTCCCACGGAGCTGGGACTGGGGCACTCACCAATCTACTGATCTCCTCCTGCCTGTCTGGGGCAGACCTTGCTGTCGCTTTTATCATGGTCGAGGTCTGATTGTCTGTCAGCTTCTTGATGCACCTCTGGCCAGCCACGATGTTACACACCTGCAGGGGAAATCAGAAGCATTAATTCACACCAGCAGCACTCAGATCCCACCACACTGTACACAGGAGACTGTGCTGTCACTATAAACCACAACCCCAACGTGTTTAAGCAACCACCTGTTCTTCCTTGTATTTGTAAACTTTAAAGCACTTTAGGATGCAGAGTGTCTTTAGTGAAATTAAAGAGTGATTAACATGTAAATCTGTAAACACAACTGTATTGCAAAGAGCATCAATTCTTAATGTTTTGCACACTGATAGAACCCACCCAAACCCAGCTGATCGTTCAGAATAAGGCTCTTACTTCTAAAGGCAGGTAGGTGTGTTTTTGTTCCTGTCCCACTTGCAGACAAGGAAGGTGAGGGTATTTCAGCTGGAGGTTGTATTTCTCTCTGAAATACTGTGCTACTGTCCTCTCCACAGTCTGGCCATTTTCTAGCTGTAAAGGAAAGCTGAAAAGACAGACGTTTTAGTAAAATATTAGTTGTCAAATAACATCATCCCAAAATTAAAGAAATATCAGGTCCTGTTACTCAGTGTGAAACTATCACACATTTCACGCTCTGACAAAAAGCCTCTTACGTTTGATGACTTGCAGGCCGTCTCGTCACGTTACAGACACGGTACTTCCTTCTCATTGTCCCACAGTGAGTCACTTCTACCTTCAGACCTGCATAAAAGCATCAAAAAAACTGATGCCATAACCACACAAACAGGTGCGCAGGAGACACAAGGTTTCAAATTATAGAGCATAACAGCTTTGGGGTCAGCATCAAATAGAACAAATATAAGAAGTTATTATTCTCCAAACATTTTTACTTTCGTTATAATTTGAGTTCTGACTAATCCTGATTACTATCCTCAGAAAGAAATCATGACGTAGAATATTTAATGTTCAGTGTTTTCTGAATTTCATTTAGCAGCTCCATTTAAAAAGCATTGACTGAACTCGGAGAGCAGTTTTCACCATATCCTCTTGTTCTCATTCTCAGTCTTGTACATCTCTCCAAACTATCAGTTCCAATGTAATTGAAATTAAAAGGACAAAACCAGGTTTCTACTTTACCGTCGTTTCCCCCAGCTTTACGTCCACATTCAGCCTGCAATTTTCTTTAATTTCACTGACCAAGTTTAACTTTGCATTTTGAGCATCTCGTCTCAAAGCACCCAGCCTACACACCAGAGCCTCTCCAGACTTATCTCTGCCCACGATAATCATGACAGTGGCAGCTCCAAGAGCCTCTGGGGGCTGTTGCTGTGACTGTGCACACACTGTGCTGTTCACACAGAGCAGCCTCAACACCTGCTGGGAGCACTGAGCTTATCACACGAGGGCTGCGCAGCATCCACACGCTGCCCCACGGGACAGTGGCAGCTAAAAACAGAGCCTGGGTACTCAAAGGATTCACCTCCAGTAGTAAAGTCTAATACTAGTGAAATCTAGTAGTAAAGGCCTTTGAGAGAGCAGTTGGATGGCTCAGCCTGTTGAAGTTTGTGTGGATTGTGGACCACTGACTGAACACCCACCCAAAATCAGGTCCCCAGGTACCAGACACCAGACTGTGTTTAGTTTACTGGGGACACAGACATCACAAAGAAGCACCGACTGCACCTCCTTGCTCCCTGACAACACTAATTGCATCAAGAACATCAGTATTACTCAGAGGATGGCACAGTCAAAAATAAACCATCACTGCCCTGACACGGCATTAAGAGCGAACAGAGAAAAGAAACCACGGGGCACTGTGACCACAGACACAGGCTGATGAACACAGAGATATCTGGAACCCATTCCCTGCTCTGTCATTACTCTGCTGTGACACTCCTAAGGCAGTGCCCTCCCCCAGTGCTGCTCACACACAGCCAGCTCTAATGCAGGGCTTGTTTTGCTGTACGTGGTCACGTCCTGGCTGGAGCTCCCAGACCCTACTGCAGCAAACACAAGTCTGAGAGCAAAGGGATAACTTTCAATATTTTCTGACTACGGTAACAGAGCCTCTGAGGCACCTGAGATCAAGCAGAGGCAGTTTCTCAATCTCCAGTTACCTGCCCTACAGAACAAAGACAGACAGGCAGATTTTAAAGGGGGCATGTTAGGACTAATACAAAATAATTCCTGTACGTCTTTTTTCAGTCATGGCTCTTCTGTGAGCACATCCCTTTATGACTGCAGTTCAAATTTTCTTTTTAGCTGCCCACTATTTCAGTAGAGCCTAATCTTGCATCAAGTGTTTTAAGAGCTGAGCTCCTTCAAGGCTTTTCTCTCTGCAAACTACACTGGAACAAAGGATATGGGAAAATACAAACCCAGGAAGCATATATGGAGTGAAACCACTCAAACCAGCAGCTTATGCAATTCCTTTGGAACGGAATTTGGCCTTCAGCTGCAAGTGGTACTTGTTTTTCCACAAGGCAATCAGTTATTAGAATTCACTGTAACAACACTCTTTCAAATAATCAATGTTAGCCTCGAAATCAGTGTTCACTTTGCCACAGCACTGAAACAGCAGGAGCTCACACACAATGCCAGGCGGCCTCAGGGACCCTGGGTTAGGAGAGGTTGGCACCAGCCACCCACCTCTGCCCAGGCAATGGTCAATGTGCTCCCTCTTTCCCTCTAAGCCACTGGGAATGTTTTTCAGCTCCCATTTCCGCAGAGCCGCATTGTTTCTCTCAGGATTAGAGCTACACACACGGATACTACAATTCTCTTGGCAGTTCCAGGCTCCTCTAATGCATGTTAACCAGGCTTCCAGTTAAAAAAATTCCCTTAAAATTACCTTTATTGTGTTACCTGGGACAAAACAGACCCATTTCTACTCACCCTTTATCTCTTTGGTGAATTTTACCCGATGAGAATCAGTCAGAGGTCTTGGTTGTTCATCAATATTATGAATGTCAAGGACTTCACACATGAACTGAATTACGGGTTGTGCTTTGTAGAAGGCAGTGGCAGAAACTACAAAGAGCAAAATATTAAGAGTAAAAAACCCCCAGTCAAGGTGTTGTGAAGCAGTTCATGTATCACTGTTTCTTAGAATTCCACGTAAACCTCAAGCACATTTAGAAACAGAACAGCAAGTTCTGCAAGACTAAAATATCAAAAAGCCAGCAGAAGGTCCACAGTGACACATCAGTTCCCAGTACAGTCATCCTGCTACTATCTGGAATTTCAGAGGTTTGAAAGGGTTTTTCCCCAGAGAACATTAATTTCTAGAGAGCTGCAACACCCCAGAGAGCCATTCTCTTTCACCTCTGTATGGAGCTGCAGAGACAGGATTAATACCTCTCTACTGCAGACTTTTGAATATTAAAAGCTAACATTATTCAACATGCAATATGATTTTGCCAATTACACAATCTGCTCAATTACTGCAACAACTTCTGGTGTAGACACGAGCACTATTTTGACTACGCACAAATTGTGTTGCTGTAGTGGGGAGTGCAACCCTTGATCTATTCAAATCTCTCACCCTTCCCACATGCTAACAACACAATCACTTCAGGTGACAATATACTGGTTTTAAGCAGGACAGCTGACTTATTCTATGGAAGGAAGATCATAAATTACCTTCTTGACAGTTATAAGCAACTGAAACAACACCTTTGGCAGGAAAGGTGAGGTGGGGGACTAGACAGAGCTTAGATACAAACTGTTCCACATGTTTAAAACTTTAAATGGCAACAGCAGGAAAGAAATACTCAACAAGCATTTATCAGTTTTCCAGATCTCGTGTACCAAACCCGCCACACATCTGTGCTCATACAACACAACATTCTTCAGACATGCGTCACTTGAGCAGCCTACCAAGCTCACATGGTGCATCGGCCAACACCTCCAGGTGCCTGAAATTTCTGAGTGACCCCAAATCCTCACACTCCCCACCCTGGTGTGTGTGGGTTGTCTCCCACAGCAACACTTTCATGGAGAACCTCACCCAACTAAACAACTGGAAAACCTCCAGTGATGGGATTTGAAGGCAATTTCACAGCCTCAAATCAGGAAACAGAACAACAGCTCTGTGAATCGCCACTTACAAAGGGCTTAAAATTTCTCATCCACAGGAAGGACTGAAAAACTTCTACTCCAAGAATTACTACTACACTTGCTAATGCTGGCAAGAAAAACTTGCCTCACAAAGTAACAGCACAGTACATCATCAATTGGTGTAAATTCATCTTCTTCTCCTACCTGAACTGCAGCTCTCTCAGTACCTCGCATATAGATACCAGCACTGGTTCTTTCTGGGACAGGTTAAGATTGTTACATTCATTTTTCAAACCACAGCTGCTGTTAGAAAGGCAACTTTACAAGAACAAACCGTGTGACTTCAGTCACACGAGAATCACCCACAATTTACATAAACCAGAACGCATGGACTTGCAAATTTTCAGCAAGACAACTCAACATCTGCAATATTTTATTGTGCTCCAAGACAGATGCTTAAGCACAACCTGAATTGGAGTGCTCAGCGTAGAGCAAGACAATTTACCTCGGGTCTATAAAGCATTTCAAAGACAGTGAGAACTGAATGTGAATCAGAGAAAACCTCAGGCAGCACCTGCACCTCCACCACTGACACTTTTCAAGGAGGGTTTAACAACTAAATAGAGTCGAGTGCTCACAGGACCCCGGAGCCTGACACAGGCACCAGCTGATCTCTGATCCATTCATCTGGGACTCAATACAGTGCTGCAGAGCTCATGCTTTTGCATAAGAAAGCCCATCCCAATCAGCCCTATTCAGAGAAGTGTTTGGGGTAAGTTTTACAGAGTTTTCTTGGAAGTACTGAGCACCACTCACTGCGTACAGCTGCGCAGAGACACAGCACAGGCAACCTGCCTCTGTCACTGTGGATGAACTATACTGCAATTAAGTAGGAAAACAAGCCCTGTGCAATTCCTTCGTATGTAGGGATATTGGTTTTTATAGGGCAGCTAAATTTCTGCTCAAACATTGGCATGATGACAAATGCAAGGAAGAAAGACTAGAATTTCTAGGTAGCCTTTGCCATACATGTCTGGTCTGAATCTCAGCCCTGAATCTCCACTTACCATCGATGTTGAGCATCATTTTCCACATGGCAGGCCGGACCGACTGATGGAACCCAAACCAGACCTCCCTGCCCCCTCCCAGGGGGTGGTCATAGCCTTCTGGAGCTGAGAAGAAGGAGCGGCCCACAGGGGTGTACCTGGTGAAACAGGTGGCCACACATTTATGTTCTTGCTTTCCAAACATAAAATTCATGTAACAAAGATTACAACGCACAGCATCATTATTTTTTGGCATTTTGTGTACCAGCAATCTGTGCCAAGAAGCAAGTTTAAACAAAATACCCTGAATGCTTCTGTTCCTATTGCAGTGCTTTTAAATTTAGACAAAACATTTACTATTTTTAGCAATGCACAAACCACTTCCAGTTTTTACAACAAATCAAGAACTAAGTTAACTTACCCTTCCTGATCTTCTGCTTCAAGAAAGCGGAATCTCCATCACAGCAGGGTCTGTACCACAGCCTTGTCTATACTGGCCTGACCCTCAAATACCATTTTTCCTATTTCATAGGGAACTTTTGAATTCAAGATACATCTCAATGGGGGAAACTATGGGGGAAACAAAGAACTAGAGGAAATAAAGTTTCTCTCACAAGTAGGAAACAGCTGCTCCTGAGCCTCCACACCTCCTGTTTCGTAATGCACAGGCATTAGTACAGAGGTTAACACCTTCGGATCAGGGGAAGCTGAGGAACACTGGCTTCCACAAAACCACAGGCCACTTATTTTAGGAGTCAGCTACACCCAGTGAAACCCATCAGAGCAAAGCCATCCTGCTGCCTGAAGCCAGCAAACCTCCAAAGTAACTTTCATTGACCGAAATTGGCCTTCTCTAAATTTCAGGGTTCTGAGATAAAATAACAAACACGAGACTTTGTTAGCACAGGTATCTGGTCCCAGCCATGTATTTCAGACATGAGAAGCGTGCACTGGTGACGGTGTATCAACGGATTAAAGAGACTCGTGCTTTTCACAGGCACTGCCATCACTTGGCTCAAGCTGAGCAGAACCAGGACAGCAGTGCTACAGCTCACTGGAACCCCTCAGCATTTCAATTAAGGCCTATTATAAATGTCTGTTGTTTCTTGATCTTTTCCAACACACACATCACCTGCTCTGCCTACAGAAACACTTGTACAGGACTGGCTACAAGCTCCCCGTTCAGCCCACCAGCTGTGCTGCAAAAAGGAATGAGCAGTTTCCCTTTTCACCCGTGAAGAAATGGGGATGAAGGTCTCCCAGTGGGGATACTTCAGGTAAAGACAGACTGCAGGAAGACAGTGAACCTACTTCATGGAGGGGAGGTGTCGTAGCACCACATCGACAGCATGAACAGGGTTAGTGCTGATAGGTTTGTCTAGTTCCAGAGGCTCAGGCAAGGTTCTTCCTGTCAAAACTTCATGCAGCAAGTGCCAGCTCACCCGAGAAACAAACTTTATTGACACTTTGAAGGGACGATCTTTTCCACCTTCTCCGGGTAGTGTCACATCCAAATCCACCTGGGCAGCGGAGAAAAGAAAGAAATAAAAAGAAGCTGTTTAATCTGGAGTCTGGTAGCCTTGAGATTCCACTCCTTCCCATAACTGGGCCAGAGACTCAAAAACTCAGATACTGAAGACACAGCACACTTGATGAAAGTACATTATGGAATGCACAAAGTGAAGAGAACTGGGCCCTGACCAAGCAGAAGAGGATCATATAACTTTTTGTCACCTCAAATCACAAAGCAATACTTTCCAGAAAAACTCTGGTTTGTTTTTACAATTCATTATAAGACCATGTATTGCAGTCTGTAAAATGAAATGTTTGAATAGATTTTGCTGTAGAAAGCAGCTACTAAATTCTACAGGAAGCTCTGAATGCAACTATTACACGAACATTTAGACACACTGGAATTTGCAGGAAATATATCAGAAGGACTCAGTTTCAGTACAGATACTGTAAGACACTTCCAGCTTTTCTGAAATCAGCAATATTTAAAGTTGAGTTTTTTCCTTTCCTATGAATCTGCTGGAATTTATTCCCAGTTATCTTACCCCAGTAGTGGCCACAGGAAGTGGATTGGCTGTATAGAGGCTTCTTTTCCCATCATAAACTGGTCTACGGTCCCCAAATATTGTCACTTTAAAATGCTGCACCATAGAGTCCACCACGTCCCTGGAAAAGGGGATATTTACATTGAAGATGTTTCTGAAGAAGGATCAGACCCAAGCTGGCTCCCACTCCCCGGTGTTTTGCTGAAGTAGTTGCAATAAACAACTCTTGAGTGAATTATAAACACCCACTGCTATTCCAAAAGGTGCTTCACGTACTTCAACTAAATAAATAAACACTACAGAATAAAATCAGAGTCAACGCAAATGCTCAGATACTGGGGAATATCGGTACTGAAATAATTTCAGAAACTCCTAGAAATGACCAAGGCCTTTGCATCATCTTTATTATGGAAAAGAAGGACACTGTTACCTTGGAAAAAACCCACAAAGTGGTATTGTGAAAAAATGGCACAAACTCCCAACTGGAAGCTCTGCCAGTTCATTGTACTGTCTGCAGCAATGTTTATCTGCTCCTCAAATTGATAACAGTTTTGAATTCTGCCTACACTGGTTATAAACATGAGATGCCCTAACAAAAAAGACTTGGCTTTAAGTCATTAATAACCTGAGTTTTTACAAAATCATGTAAAAGCCTGATCCAATGTGTACACAATTATAGATTCACCTCCCTTGCTTTATTATAAATCGATGGCAATAAACATTAACCTGACACAAGCACTGAAATTACACTTGAAAAACCATCATGAAATTTTCAGCTTATACAAAAGTGCTTCTTGATGCGAGCAGTAGATAAAAAGAGACTTTCGGAACACCTCCAACTGTAACAGGACTTTGGGATCTGAATTCTTCAGCCAGTCTTGGTGTTACAGTGGCACAACTGTGTCTCACTTGATACACCACAGTCCCCTTACTCTACAGAATGGAAACACTTTCCTTCAGCACGTGCAAACCAGCCTTCCTGCACAGCAGCAGCTTCCAGGCACCACGTCCTGGCCAGGCAATATTAACCCAAAGCACTTCAGGAAGATGATAAATATTGACTTCCTCTTCAAGCTGAATGAGCAGCGGCACTTTCACCTCCCAGCTGGGGAAAAGGAAAGAAATTCTCCCTTTCACAGCTCTTGATGTTACTCAACATTCCCATCGGTATAATTTACAAGACAAACGTATCTTCTCACCTGTTCACCCTCCGAGGACACTTATCTGGTTTGATATCCACCTCATAGAGGTAGACATCAATCTTTGGGATTTCAACTTGGAAGCAGTTGGCCAGCAGTTTAATGGGTTTGCCCATGGTGCCATAGCCGGGACGTCTGGGCACCATGAGCAGGGGCTGTGCCCCCACGGGTCCTGCGAAGGAGAAATCCCACAGATTAGGAGAAAAGCACAACAGACAATCCCCTGAACCAAGTCCCAGGACAACCAGGTGGGTGCCAGAGCCGGCACACTCAAGGAAAGGAAATCAGCTGTCTCCAACAGCATGCTGCCCATGAAATTCCAAACAAATGCTTGCCCGTTTTTAATCCTTAAGCCTCCACCTACATCTAGACTGTTCTCTTACTCATGAGCTTCAGCGATTAGCATGAATAAAATCAGGAGGTTTTGTTTAGGAGATTTCCTAAAAAAACCCAACCAAAAATCCAAAACAAAACAAAACAAACAAACAAACAAAAAAACCAACAAAAAAAACCTTTAAACAAAAACTGGGTTGGAAATAATGCAGAAAGTTTTACAAGTCTTTTCTGAACACCTTGGCAATAACCAAGTGGCTGCAGAGTACAAAAATACAGAAGTAGCTCTGGATTGATGCACAGGATTTGAGATAAACTCTTCATTTCAGTGCCAATATCAGCTTAGTCTTGGAAGACAGATTATTCTTGAACTTTGATGGCTGAAAATGGATGAAGACTAAGACCATTACCTCTCATCTAACTGCCCCCATAAAGCCAATTTGCCAGAAGGGTAAAGACTCAGATTAAGACACAGGATTGTAAAACTCTTGATTACTTGTAGGCTAGAGAAGAAAACCCAGAACTGCTCAGAGAAACATCCAAATCTGCACTGAGATGGGTATTTTGAAAAGCAGCTAAAATACCTGCCCAGATTTGTTTCATTCTCATCTATTTAATTTGCTTTGCATCATTTAGGTGAGAACCCTCCACTCAAGATTCGCATTACTCGCGCCTTACAAACCAAACACAGTAGTAAACATAGCCCATTTCCTAGAATTTCTACTGGCATTTCCACTCAAAGATACCTCTTTCCAGTTAAGAAACAACAACAAACCCGAAATGCTTGCTAGCCTGAGTTTTAAGAAGTTCCTCGTGGTACAAATGTCCTGGTTTACAGAGCATTTGAGCGAGGTAGTGCAAAGTTCTCCCCTCTCCTCCTACTCAGTGACGCAGGCAGCGATTCCAGCCCACTCGTTTTCATAGCAGAGTTAAAATGTCAAGTGCTGGGAAAAATGTTTTTTATTTGCCTTTTGATTAATTGCCACAATTTCTGTAAAAAACCCCTGTGTTATCTTGAAGGAAACCGTGTCCTGAGAACACGTGAACATCAAAGCCAAGTTCCTCTGTAACATTTGTCTGGCTCTACCCAGAAAACTACTGAAAAATTCTGAGTGGGGCTGGCTTGGAGCCACAAGATAAAACAAAACAGAAACCAAGAAGCATCATTTAAAACCCGCTCACAGACTCTGCTTATGCAAAACTTGTTCCAAGCATCTGCTCTCTTCAACTTTTCCTTCATTTTAATACTCTCACATGAGTAAAAGCAGACCTACAATTTACTCCAGCTATATTTGCAGAATATAAGCATAAGCAAAAAGAAGTTACTACTAAACATTTGAGTGGCATAAACAAGTCAACAGTTCATTTTAATATTCTGAAGACATACACACCATAGTTTATATTTAGTTCCCATCTGTAAGAAAGACTAACAAAACTGCTGAAATAAAGATAACATTAAAAAGGTTCTTTTAGTCTGGTCAGCCTTGTGTCCCGCTCACCCAGCTCACCCTGGAAGAAGTTAGAACCAGATTTTGGCAAACAGGAATTAAGTGACCAATAAATGAATCAGAAGGGAAGGTCTACACACTGCTCAAGTATAATTTTTAAAAATTCAGGTATTTTGCTATCATTGTGTGAATCACACGCTCCCTTGGACAAATGAACTTAAAAACATGAGTATGCCAGTACTGCCCAAATACAGGAGCACCCACTCAGAAGACCCTGCTTTCAAGAGACACTGACTTGCCAGGTTCTGTTGTGAAAGTCTTGTGTCAGTGGCTTCAAAGCTGTGACTCAAACCCCAATAAAACACAAATAACCAGCGACGCTCTGGGGATGGTTCCGCTGCTGGCCTATCGGTGACTCACCCAACCTCATGCCTAAGTCCTGTGTCAAGCCCATGGAAATAAACACACAAACCAAAAATATTCAAAGCGCTATTATTCTACAGAGTACAGGATGCTCGAGTGGCAGATCCTTTCCTTCAAGTCCTTTAACCATTGCAAAAACAAAGTGGGTCAAGGCTCAAAAACCTTTCTCAAAGCAGCAGCACCGTGAGGCGCCTCTGCAGGGGATGGAGCAGCTCCTCGGTGCTTCCAGAGAGTTCTGCACTGCTCAGCTGCCCACAGGTTTGAGAGGAGAAACTTCTTTGCCTTACAGAAACCGATACACTCTGCTATTACAGCACCAGGTACGTACAGACCATAGAATCATGGAATGGTTTGGGTTGGAAGGGACCTTAAATATCATCTCATTCCACCCCCTGCCATGGGCAGGGACACTTTCCACTATCCCAGGTTGCTCCCAGCCCCGTCCAACCTGGCCTTGGACACTGCCAGGGATGGGGCAGCCACAGCTTCTCTGGGCACCCTGTGCCAGGGCCTCTCTGCTCTCACAAGGAAAAATATTTTTCCCAACACCCCATCTCTGCCTGCCCTCCAGCAGTGGGAACCATTGCCCCTTGTCCTGTCACTCCAGTTCTTGTAAACAGTCCCTCTCCATCTTTCTTGTAGGCTCCCTTCAGATATATGGCTAGGATGCTCTTAAAAATCCAAGGAAAACCCCCAAACCAAGTCTGTTCAGCGTGCTGGAGCAGAGCTCAATTCACAAAACCAGCTCAGCAAAGTCCCCAGCACTAAAACTCAACTGATTTGTAACAGAAAACAATGAACACACAAACAGGAACTAAAACTGGTGTCTCAGACAGATTCTTGGAAGGCTTTTGTGCAGCAAGGGAGCACGTCTCAAGATCATGGAATGGTTTGGCTTGGAAGGGACCTTAAAGCTCCCCCAGTTCCATTGTGGAAGTCCCTCTAACGGTTTCAACGAGCTCTGAGTGAGAATCTTTTCTTCCATGGAAGTATCGATGTTCCAATCAAGCTTAAACACAGCCAAAAGGGACGGCGATTCCTCGGCAGCCCAGCCAGCACACGGACATGTCTGGCCTGCATCCAAACACTGGCTGCACCTACCTAGCAACCAGAGAAGCCCTGTCGGAATAAAGCCTGAACACAGCGAGCAGGAGCTCAGAAACCTGCAAATGCTTCCAACACACCATTGTACGAAAAACTGCGGCTTCTGGCACGCGCGACGTTCTTACAGAATGAAGCAAAATCCTGATCTCCAGCAGGATGCTAATAGGAAATGCAGATTTCCTTACAGAAAGGGCCATCCCCAGCAAGCTTCCAGGAAAAAATTATCTTCTTTCCCACTGCGGCTTCAGCACTGTAAAGCCAAACTGTATTAACAGAGATAACTTAGTGGTTTTATTTTTGTTTAGAAGACAGTTCTAAATCCAATTGGATGGGTGCTGGAACAGCCTGAAACACACCATCAAGGCCTGAGCAGGTAAATACAACTTACTCTGGCTCAGGAACATGAGGCAGATCTGTGGAACAGATTCCGGCCTCAGGCTGGAGCTGCACAGGGGAAACCTCTCCATGGAGGGGGAAAAATAAAAGATTCCCTTTCACAGGGCCCCTGGCCTCTACTCAGAGGCCCAGCCTGTGGAGCTCTAAGAAAATCTTATCCCTAGCAAAAAATAACTTAATTCTGGATTAAAAAAATACCTAGGGAAGATTTGATTCAAACGTCGGTTTCAATGATCGAGCTCCATCTGCCAGAAATCATGAATTGCCTCATTTCTGTCACACGGCCTTGCTGGGTGGCATTACATTATTTATGAGTAATGCAATCCATGTTTTCTAAACATTCCTCCTTGCAATTTAGGGTTTGGTTTTTTCCAAGGTTTCAGATACTAAGTCATGTTCAAACTCATCAAAAGCCAACATTTTGATGCCGTGCTCAGTGACTGCCAACTGCACAAGCAAATACTGGTGTGGTAACTCGTTCTGGCCTAATGGACTTACAGAAAATATACTGAAGTGTTTTGGGAGAATTTAAAAGACAATCAATGCTTCTGAACCATTAAAAAAATCCAAATACAAAAAGCTTTATGCCCAAAAAAGCAGCTTATATGCACATAGTGAAGTTAATACCCAACTGCTCTGGGAGAAGAGAATGTGCCTGCCCACACAAACCCTGCAAGACTTCTCCCTGGAAGGTATTTCCACAGACCAAAATCAGGAGGGTATAAATTAGCTCAAGAAATACTCTTTGACACCTTCACCCCTGAGGAAGCGAAGCTCTGAGGATGAAATAATTTGTAAAGCTCATACTGTGAGTCAAACAACTTCCACAGCAACTCCAGAGGAAATCTGCCGTTGTATCTCACAGTAGAATAACTTTTGAAGGCAACTATGAATCATCCCCTTCCCTGCTCTACCACACCCACAAAAACGGGACTTTTAATGGGCCTCCCAAATCACTACTCTGAATCAGAGAGATAAAAGCCACTTCTCAGGATTTTGTCTGCCCAAAGTTTGTATGGAAAATAAACACAACGCTAAGGATGCCTGCAGTGCTTCATTAAAAACTGAAATTAAAAAAAAACCCAATCCAACACAATTTAACACTTTTAACACAAAAAGCTGTGAGCTTTGAAAGAACAATGTAGGACATGGAAGTGAAGACAATGAGCACTGATCCAGCTTGGTAACACCACGGAACATCCCCTGTTGGTTGAACCTCCCTGCCCTTTGGAAGTTTACTGAACATTCTCCTGGTGGAAATACAATGCCTGACCTGTGCCGAGAGCAGCTTTTCCTTCACTTCACCTTCCCCACTGAACATTTTACTGCTGTTCCTCAGTTTGGTTTCACCACAACTCACGCCCCGAGCAGCCACCTTCACATCCTGCTCCTACTTTCAAATTCCGTGGACCAGGAGAGCCATAAGACTTCCCAGATTCCTTAGCCTAAGCCTCTCACACGAACAGGACATCACCTACACCACTGCTTCACCCAAGATGTCCTGGCACACGCTTTACTCCAGGGATACACACACCCCAATCTTTGTCCCCCACTCTGCTTATTTTATCTCATGTTTTCCCTTCAGGCACAGAAAACAAAGCCCATCTCAGTGTCCTCCTCCCTTTCATGACAGAGCTTTAATCCTCATTTGTTCCGCCAAGGATGGGTTGTGTCCTCCTGTCCCAACACCCCAAGACTTGGAACGTGAACACTGCACTTAACACTTCCCTCACCACACAGTGGACATGGGAAGAACCAACCATCCATCGTGCTGGACACTGTCTGAGCCCACAAGGAACACTCTGCAGCAGCTTTGCTAAAATCCAACATATTGCAGCCTAATGACAGGTAAATTCACTCCAAAGGAAAACTAAACCGTTTACGGGTTCCTCTTGCAAATCTGTCTATCAGGAGACAACTACAATTGCACCAGGTTATAATTAGAGTTTATTTAACACCGTGTAAGAGAGCGTCATGTGAATTCCACCAGACTGTTAAAACCCTGCATCTTAAAATATTCTCAACCCATCACAACCTCAAGCCAGGCAACAGCTGAGGTAGGGAGTTTTTCCAGCCAAATCTATCATTGTCCTTTAATCTCCAAGGATGTTAGAAAAGGATCTCCACACGGAGATGAGAAGGCACATTTTGTGTTGACACCTTCAGTCTCAGTCTTGTATTTTCACCACCTGTGGTACCTGTTCAAGTGACAGACATGGAACTCCAGGTGGCTTTGGACATTCCCTTTGCCATCGAGGTACAGCCAGGGAAATGCTGATTAAACACTGCCCAACACTGAACCCTCCTCCGCTGTTCTACCAGCCTTGGAATAAATTACCTTGAAAAACTGAATCACAACTTCCTTCTCCAACCCTCAAAATCCATTTAAAACACACAGTTGGTAAATCCTGAGCACGTGCTCTCCCGGCAAAAGGATCAAACAGCCAAAATGTGAAGATTTTCACAGAATCACAGAACGATTTGGGTCGGGAAAGACCTAAAAGCCCATCCAGTTCCACCCCCTGCCATGGGCAGGGACACCTTCCACTATCCCAGGCTGCTCCAAAGCCCCGTCCAGCCTGGCCTTGGACACTACCAGGGATGGGGCAGCCACAGCTCCTCTGGGCAATAACCACCTCGGGATGACTGTTGTGAAGCAGCACACCCAAAGGCACAGGAATGAGCCCTAAAACTCAGCGTGCTGACACACAGGGGCCAAATACCCGGTGTGTGCCCGGCAGGAGCTACTCGAGGCAGCGCTGCCCGGTCCCGCCGGGCTCTGCGGGTCCGTCCCTGGGGCACCGGCACGGCGCGGGTTACGCAAGCCGGGCACACCGGTTATGAAATACCGACAATTCCTCCTCCACCTCCGGCACGGGAAGCCGGGCACGGAGAAGCTCGGCCCCGGCTGTGCCCGGTTCCGGGGCCCTGCCCGCGGGGCTCAGCTCCTCCCGCCCGATCTCCCACGGGATGGGCTCGGCCCGGCCGCTGCCCCGCGGCACCGGGCCGGGCACCGGGAGATGGGGGGGAGGGATGGCGCGGGGGGCCCGTTCCCCGACCCCGCCAGGCCCCGCCGGGCCCCGCAGGGCCCGCGCTCACCTGCGCTGCCGATTTCCATTCATGGAGCTGGGGCGCAGCCGCTCGGGGCTGCGGCGGCCGGCGCGGGGCTGCGCTGGGCGGCGGTT
>VZTF01007421.1:2399607-2424335 GCA_013397755.1 Cnemophilus loriae
CAGGCACCGGAGCGGCAAGGACGGGGCCGGGACAGCGGCACCGCCCGTGGGGACCGCCTGCGCCGGGAAAGCAGAACACGAGCCCGTCGGGAGTCAGAGCAGAAGCACCGGGGGGTTATTCCCGACCCCGCGGTGTTGTGCCGTTTCAGTACAACGCATTGTGCCTGCGGCGTTTTCTCCCTGCCGCAGCAGCTGCCGTGTGCGGCGGCTTCGAGGGCTTCCAGCCCGGTCCCCAGTGAACTCGGCTGATGTTTTCTTAATCCTCACTCGACCCGCCAGGAGAACCCCCGCGCCCCGGTGACGCCCCAGTGTTCCCGTGCGCGGGACACGGACGCGCTGGGTGGGAGCGCCGGGAGCCGCCGGCGCGGCCCGCACGCTGAGCCCGCTCCGGGCTGCGGGACCCGCAACGCGCGGAGCGTGTCCGGCTGCCACAGCGCTGCGGGAGCCAGAGGGGGCTCGGGCCCCGAGCAGCCTCCCCAGGGAATGGCCACGGCCCCGACCCTGCCAGAACTCACGGAGCGTTTGGACAACGCTCTCAGGCACAGGGTGGGATTGTTGGGGTGTCCCGTGCAGGGCCAGGCGTTGGACTGGATGATCCTTGTGGATCCCTTCCAACTTAAGGATATTCCATGATTCGATGATTCACTGTATCAACATAAATTCAGAGCTTATGGCTGCCCTGTTCTCATTTTTTCAGACTTTTTGGCAATGTTCAGTACCACTTTGTTAGTTTTGTTACACAAACTGGCACCAAACAAGCAGAGGGGTGAAAGGGGCAAATGGCATGTGGGGAAGAGATTCAAATATAAAACACATAACAGGCTCAGTGATGGGTCAGGCAGTGACACCTCTATTTCCTCTGCCCTCAAAAGATCATTTTTTGGTAAGAACGGTATACTGGGACTTGTCCAAGTGGGTTTGAACCTCCTACTCATTGTGAAGAAACAACGTCACTTTTCCTGGTAGTGAGAGGGGCCCTTCCCCTGGGAAACAGCTGGGGAGGTACTGAAGAACTGGAATTTTGGGCCAACAGAAGTTAAAGATCCATAATCCAAATTTCAGGATCATTATTAAGAATTACCATCCTGAAGAGTCCCAGCTGAATTAGCCTTTAAAAGCATAAATTCAGTTATCGGGTAAGTGACACAGTAAGGATTTTAAACCCATGCAAATTAAAGGTAACCTACTAGAATATTTCCTTAACTGAAATCGGGAGTGGGAAATATGATCGCCAGGACGAAGCAGATACGTGGGAGAGGCATCTCTGCACACACACATCCCTCAGGGGCAGCACATCTGGTCCCACAGCTCTGGCCCTGTAATCAGCACCAGGGCCGGGGCTCAAATGCCAATCCAACACTTGAAACCAGTTTTCTGACCTGTTTTCCAGGACTCCAGACCCAGCTGCACGAGGCACGATTTGCTGTTGTACCTCTCACAGAAAAAGCCCCTTTAAAACTGCTGAAGATTCTGTTATGTAGCAGCAATCGTTTAAAATAGGTGATACAAGCCACAAAGCAGCTGGATGTGTGCAGGACCTGTACAGGTGCCCAGGTTGGGACAGAACTTTCTGGTGCTGCAATTAGTTAGGTAAATTAAGTGGCGAGTGCCTGCATGCCATTAGCAAGCACTTCCTTAAAATTCCTTGGCATTATTCAAAAACCCAGTTAGAGCTCAACTGCTAAATCATTCATTGGCTTAAGGTCTGTCCCTGCACTTTTGTAAGGTAAAACAAAGAACTCCTCCAACAAAGAACTCAGAGGATGGCAAACGACCTCCAGTTCTGGACCCTAAAACTCAACCATAAGCTGCTGGCGTTGAAGAAGACTAGGATGTTTGCAAGAATTACAAAGCTGGGAAATGTAAAACATGATGGGAAATGTAAAACGTAAGGCAGTGCAGTAACCCAGAGGATCAAGTCTAACCTTAATCCAAAAGAAGTCTGAAATCTGTCCTTAAAGCACCTCAGAGCCAAGAGCCCCTGAAGCACTCGGTGAGGCTGGAGGAACAGCAGATTTTGATGTACATTTCTGTTATCTAATAACCCAGGAGCCCAAATTCAGTCAGTTCTCAGGTGACATTTTAATAAAGAAGTGGAATTGTACTGTATTCCCAGAAGTTTTAAGCACATACTTGTTTGTTTAAGTGTTTCTCTCACTGAACTGAGGTCTGGACAGTGAGGGGTGTTGGATCCTCTGCAGTGTCTGATGCAATTCAGCTCCAGTCAGCGTTTCCCTGTTTGTCCCCCAGCCTTTCCCGAGGGAACGGCTGCGATGCGCATGTCCCCTCCCCATGCGATGTGACTCAGGAGTGTCACCCCGACATGTTCACATTGCTTTTATTTAGGTCTTCTGCCAACAGTTACAGGGGAACAGACACTTGGGACTGCAAAGTTGAAGTTGCAAGCAAAAATCAGGACCAAGGCAAAAAAAAAAAAAATCCACAAAGGCAATTAAATCCAATATAAATACAATGTTCTGGAGCTCTTTAATCAGACTGCTTTCTTTAATAAAGAGGTGGTTAGGATCTTACAGTATTTTCTTTTGGCCTAATCCAAGGATTTTGTTACTCTTCACCAGTCTTAATTCCACACATACAAAAAAAAATTGATATTCAACCTTTAAAATATAAGCCATATTTTCTTAATAAAATAAGTTTTGTGCTGCTGCTTGTTTAGTAAGTACTGTACATCAACTGTTCACGGCTATTTAACAAATGGACCATACAGAGTTCAAGCTAGAGCAAAAAAAAAACCCACAAGAAAAATAACAACCCAAATGGAGCGTCCTGTAAACACCCTATGTACAGTCCCACACTTGCTCATAGAAAGGAGGTACGAAAGGGGCTGGAAATCGAACACAAAAGCACTGGAGTCCTGGAAATTTTCTTTCACAACTATTGAAGTGCAAATCACTCAGGCAAGATATGAATTTCACTTGTTTATTGCTCTCCTGCTGTCTGGCTTCCCTTCCTGAAACAATCACATTCTTTTATTTCACACTGATTTTCCAAGAAGAAAACCTTCCGCGAAGCAACGCTGGATGCTTGGGCTGTTTGACACTGAGACATCGGGTCGTACGTGTGCCATCCCAGAACACCCCAACTGCCCTGGAAGCTGCGGGGAGAGGGCACAGCAGCCCTCCCGCCCCGTTCTGTTCAGATACGAGATAAGGGAAACAACAGCACTCAACAGGTAAACGAAAGCTACTCCTCTTCCCACAGAACTGCGTGCACTCGGCGACGCTTCCAGTCGCAGATGGAACTCGTGCGCGTGGAGAAGGCAGAGACTCGGAGCTGATCGGGATGCCCGTGTGGGGTTTGTGGCTAACTACAGATCCTGATATGTACCTGGGGTAACACCTATCCGCTACAGGCAGCAAAACGCACCTCAACATGCAGCTACTCGTTTGCATCTCGGACAAGAGAGGGGGAGAAATGCCGATGCCAGAGCGCGGAGAGGGTACAGTGCATAGTCCGGTATAGAAAACATGCGGGTCACTCCAACCTCTCTAAACTTCTTCAAAGTGGAAACAGGGTTTAAAGGGCACAGCAGCTACTGAGTTTGGCTTTTTTTGTTTATCCAAAACCATGAAAACCCAACGCAGAGGGTGAAATAAGGGCAGAACACGATCTGCAAGTCAACAGCTGAGAGTTTCAGAAGCTGTGAAGCTTTTGTGTAGTTAAAATTGCTGTTAAAAGTAGGTGCTACATCAGCAAGTCTTCATTCATAGTTTTCTATGAACAGCCACCTTACAAATGAGTGCAAATCTTAAAGGTCCATTTTACATTTCAAGTCTCAAGGTTAAAAAAAATTGTTACAGAGCAACAAGCTGTTTCTGTAAATGCCCACACTATCTCTTTTCAAATGGTTAAAAATGGCACGTCCTATGCCACAGCTACTAAAAGACATTTCAGAATTCTAGACCCAACTAAAACACTAAAATAAAAACGAGGAACCAAAATACCTTTGCCCCTCGCTGCAGAGCAGCAGCCAGGCGCGTTTCGGTGTAATGCTGGTGAACAAACTGATTTGCAGAGAGAACCTTGACCTTGACCCCGATTTTATTCTTAAAGAGGAGCTTTCTAACACCAGGTGAGCGGGAACAGCCCCTCTGAGATTGTTTTGCTTTCAATGAACACAAGCCAGAGTTCGGAGGATGAGATGGAGGTGCTGATTGGTGTCACTATGCAGGCACTTGTGTAGAGGAATGTAGGCTTCTCATGTTGACACTTAGTGTTGATGTGTTCCCTACGCTCTAAAAGCCTTCCTAAGAGTTCCCTACCTACTGACCACGGACAGTTCCTGGTCTCCTCCCCGTCACCTTGAGGATATACAGCAGTGGAGGTTGACACAAGGTGCAAAGGAGGATATGAACCAAACACTGTGGTCTTGAGGAAAAACAGGACTGTGCTAAACGTAGGATCTTCACCAAATGTGACATCAGTGGGCTCAGCACTTAGTTTGCATAGCATAGTGATGTCGTCACTGTTCACAAACACGTTGCCCCAAAAGAAAACGGGAAGAGAGAATTCCCGGGGTTAGGACAGCTCAATGGGCCAACATGACCGGTGTGGTTTTCATGAAGGCAAGGCAAGTTTCAACGTCAGAGAGTACAAACCAAAGAGGTGTAGATGTGCTTCTGTCCGCGCGCGGGCCAGGGGCAGCGCTCGCGTGGGGCCGCCTGGGAAACGCGTTCGGCAGGAAAATGATACCAGAGCTCTTCCCCTCAGAGCGTGGCAGGAGCGTGCGCCTCGTTTGTCTCTTGAAGGAAGCGCTGTGAACACTTTCATAGAAAAAACCCCAGATAATGTGCCCGGATGATATTGGTACTGAGCTGCCACCACGGCCCCGCCACCGTGCATACGGTCACTGTGCAGCAAAACGGGTCTGAAAAGCAGTGACCAGGTTCCTGTGGGGAAAAAGGCTGTTTTCCTGGTACAAGCACAAATCAGGAGTTTCCCCCGTGACAACAACAGGGATTTCATCATTCTAAGGAACAATCTGGTGTGCTTTCAGAATAAAAACCCTGGGCATGAGAGCAGAGATACCATGACACAAAGAGCAGCAAAACCTAGCAGCAGAGAGGGTGAGAGCCTGGAGGTGCTGGAGGTGGGGACGTGGTAGGTGGGGAAGCAGCCGGCCCGGGCAGACACGTGCCCAATGCACATGGGCAACGGGCGCTGTGGAGCACCCGGCACAGCACGGGCTGCAGCCGGCAGCACTCATCGGACAGAAACGTTGGAGAGCTGTGGCGTGAGCACACAGCCTCAGGAAGTGTGGGGATGTAAACTCTGAGAATGTTAATGACTTGTGGATTTTGGCAACAGACTCGATATCGTATAAAAATAATGTTTAGTAAAAAAATCCCGGTGTCCATCATAAAAATTCAGGGGGGGAAAAAAAAAGAAAGGAAAAAAATAGATAGCGCTTTCTGTCCTCATGGGATGGAGATGCCCCCATTTGTCAGAAACAGTTTTAAATAACAAGTAGTACACTGGAAACAAAAATGGGTCAGCAGCCATTAAACGTGTCCTGTATGAAAGTGCACATCTTTCAATGGGGTTTAACCACTGTGAGGTCGTGATCTGACACAAACTGCAACTGAGGACCATAGAAATTAACTCCTTCTGATGGAAATATGGACCACCATCAAGACAAGATTACTAGTTTCCTTACAAGATTAAAAACATTGAAATTTTGCAGCATCATAGTAAGGCACTCACCCATGGAAAAGTCTGTGACTGTTGCTTCGAGCGGCAGCAGCTGACTAGCTTGTAACACGAGGAAGACAGTTTTCAGTTCTGAGCTAAGTGCTAGGGTGCCTTACATTATCCGGGGGGGAATTACTCGGGGGCGGGGAACTGTTAGTGTTACAATTCTCCTATAAACTAGTTGGTTTTATTTTTTTTTCCCCTCAACCCATTAAAGCATCTCATAATCTAAAATATTAGTTTTATAAATCTAGTCTTCTGTTTTAAGGCTCTAAAAATCCCCTCCCCCCAACCCCCACAAAAAATACCTACCAGCGCCTGGTGGGCAACGGAGGACCAAAGCCGCCAGTTCACAGTCAGGAGTCTCTAGTATTGCATCTTAAAAATGAAAACCTGCTTCCGCCTCCCGGGAGTTTTATCCCTTCCCTTGAATGCCTTCATGTGTTTGGTCAGGTCAAAATTTTGCAAAGCCAGAAAAAATTAAAAAAATAATCATCATCATCAGTCTCTTCCAATCCTACAAAGGTGTTGGATCGTTCTGTCCCGTGGTGCTGGTCTCCTGCCTCGAGTCGACGCTGCCTGCCCTGCAGTGATTTCTCATTGGAAAAAAAAAACAAGGTGTCCCAATGCTTCCTTTTTTGTATGGCTCCTACAAATCTGAAAGCTTTCTTGAGTGAGGTAACAAAAGTTAGGCTTTCAAGCAAAGTACATGGTACGTAAAGTGTCCTGATGAACCTGCACAGCCTTCGCCAAGGCCTGGGGGTCTCTGCCGTTGCTCTGTCCAGATATATGGCTGCCCTCGCCACTGAAAATCAAGGAAATCACTGCATAATTATTTCGTATTTTCCCCCCAGGAACACTGAGAAACTCCCCTGGAAATGGGAATCAGCTGAGTGCTGGCAGCACAGGAAGTCACCTCACTGCAGTGCCCAGGGATGCTGTGCATGCCAGTGACCGTGCCTGGACTGCAGAGACTCCAGCACCCTGAGGCAGCTGGAAATGCTCAGACACCCCGGGGATGCTCCCACAAACCTGAGAGGAGCTCAAGATAGGATTTAACCCTCCATTATCCCCGTTCTCCCTGTGCTGGGCTGTAAGAGGATGCAGCTACAAGCAGGTCTTTCCCTCGAAAGGCTCTGCTGCAGCACTCTCGGACACAGCCACTTTCAAACATCAAGATCCCCTGCCCACGCCTGGCTCCGCCCTCCCAGGGCCGCAGGCTGTGCCCCTCACCTGTCGTGCTCCTTGTCCACGAGATGGTACCGCGCCCGGAACGCCACCAGCCGGGCATAATAGGCCGGGGCGGGGATGGAGACGGAGCGGGTGCAGCGCACGTAGGTATGGCACAGCTGGTACGTGAGGATCTGCAGCTCGTCCGCCGTGAACCGGTTGTCATCCCAGAGCACGTAGTAGTGGGACGGCCGGCTCGTGCCCTGGGAAGGAGGGGGCCAGTGTGAGAGGTGCTGCCCGCACCCGGATGCAGCTGCCTCGCATCCCCATCATCCCCTCCCTGATCCAAATGATCTGTCAGCCGGCCTGGGCAGGAGGGATGCCTGTGCTTCCCTGCTGTGAGAACCCTACACGGCGAGGCAGGAAAGCCCTTGGCACTGAGGTGCAAAGCAGTACTAATGCTGCTGCCTGGTGCCTGTTCCCTCCGTGCCACACAGCCCACTGCATCCCCCACTGCATCCCCACTGACCCGGGCCAGCTCTCCCTGTCTGCGCAGGGGAGGGGAAGCCGAGCAGCCTCCCTTCTGGAAGCAGCTGCAGATTACACGAGTGCAGTTTTTCCAGTCTGGTTTCTGACTAATCTTGGCTGCCTGCAGCCAGGCAGCTGCAGAGCAGGCAGGGACGGCTGGCCTGGCTCTCCTGCCCACGGCCAGACAGCAGGTCCTTACTGACGACCAGGCGCCCCGGCGAGCCCGGCATGCTCAGACACCAGCTGACAAGCTGCTGAATTGGCTGCTCTGAAGGAAGAAAATCTCTTAGGAGAGACCCTTGGCTCCCGGAGAGAAACCGAGTACGTGCCACACAGTGCAGCGGCAGCACGGACACGGCGCCTGCTTGCCAAACCACCGCAGTGGCAGCTCAGATCCAACTATCCTCAAATCCAACTGCCCACGTCTCCATGCTAAAGGGAGGCTGTGACAGGGCCAGGACAAATGCATGAGAGCACAATATGCAACAGCAGCCAAAAAAACCCAGCAGCATCCCAAGAGCCAGCGCTGGAGCACGGTACCTGAATGCCTGCATGACTGCACAGGTAGAAGTCAAACTCAAAGGGGTGGGTGATGTTGGTATCCACCGTTGTTCCTGCTGGGATGTTCCCACTCTTTCCAATCTGCAGGGAATAGAAAGAGATCCAAGCACTGCAGCGTTTGGTTATTTCCAGTTGCCAAGAACACCGTCCTTAACACAGCTGCCCTGCCCCAGGACCATGGTGGAGGGTCTCCATCTCAGTTTGAGATGCAGAGTCAGCCTCCAAGTGCCCATTCAGGGGGGACAGAAGCAGCTCATCCTGCTCTGCTCCCTGCCCAAACAGGCCTGCTGGCATTTTTTGCAGGCATCAACACCAGGCATGACATGGAGACATAGCCAACAGCATGGGAAAGAGAGCAGCAGGGTGAGGGCTGGGCAGGGGCCCTTCCTACTACAGAGACGAGGATTAAGTCAGCAAAACTCCAGGGATCTCTGTAGAGCATGTGCTGGAGTCTGTATCACAAGATCCTGGGGCTTTTACATCCTGATCAAAAACTGTCCTTAGTTCCCAAGATTAAATCTTGCTGCTCATGTGCAGCAGTCTGGTTAGACTCAATCTAACCATTAAATTCAGATGAAATCTAGGAATAGTGACAGCAATCTCTGTTACTGCAGAGCACACATGAACAAGCTGTGAGCAAGCAAGGGGTTATTCAGCCTGTCACGTCAGCAACTCCAGCTATCACCAAAACAACAGATGTTTTCAAGCTGACAGAGCTATTTCAAGAGTCACCAGGATCATCAGCACCCAGTAACTCATAATAACAGCAAACAGCTGGCTGGGGTTCTAGAAGCAGACTAATCTACTGGCTGTAGGAGTCCACTGAGCAGCACGTTTCATTCAGAACGAGCTCTCCCTGCCAGTGGTGAGACTTCCCCTCGGCAAAGCCAGGGCTGGCTCTTCCATCAGACAGGGATGAATCAGCCGCCTCCAGCTCTGGCACTTTGCAGCACTCACTCTCTCATTCTTGTCTGCACAGAAGAGACGGGTGTGATGCCTCTTCTGGACAACGATGTAGGTGATGCCAGGCTGGTAATCCTTTTCCAGTTTGATGCAGGCATCTCGGATTGCCAGGAGCTCATAGTGAAGGATCTGGAGACACAAGGGCACACAGAATGAGGGGACACACCGGCACCCAGCTGTCCCTGGGCATCCTGAAGGAACCTCACGGGTGCCGGTGCAGCCCCGCTGGCCAACGGGGATCTGAGGGCTCCTCACCTGTGGGAGCTGCCCCTCAGGAACACCATCACGGTAGAAGATGATCCTGGTGGGTTTGAAACGTGTGGATTTGTAGAACTGGATGAGGAGCTCCCTCACCATGTAGGACAAGTCCTCGATGATCTCTTGGCGAGGACGCTGCACGCGCACCGTGGCACAGTACCGGCTCGGGTGGGCGTCCATGCTGCCCACAACCTGCAGCGACAGACAGGCCAGGCCCATGTCTTACACCAGGAAGGACAGAGGAGAAGTGGGACATTCCCAGCCTCCACCTGCTTCCCACATGCACAGCTGGCCATGGGCAGAGCACCTGAACTCACAGATTAGATGGGACAGCAAATACTGTACAGGCAATCAGTGCACAAAAGGGACATCCCTGGTCATGGCCACATCCTGATGTCACACTCTGCCGTGCCCTTTGCAACATTTATGGGAATTTCCAGTGAGACAACTTTGGTTGGTGCCACTGAATGCCGTGGCTGTGGGGACTGCTGCTGCTCTGCCTTTGCTTCACTCCTCCTGCCCGGCAGTGAGAGGGAGTGTGGCTGTCCCAGACGGCCACGGGCTGCCCAAGGACATGGTGGGGGTCGAGTCACTGTGTGGCAGCCATTGAGCAGGGAGTTCCCACTGCAGCGCAGGGCAGACCTCAGACACGTCAGAGCAAGAGGTCAGGGGCAGCCGGGCTTGGCTGTGACACAGGGCTGGGGGCACAGCGTGAATCAGGTGCTGGCCCATGCTGGGGAACAGATGCCCAGCTGCCTCACTCCCCATGCTCAGCAGGAACTGTGCCGTGTGCCCCATATCCCCCGAGCAGAGGGGAAGCATCACAGACTCCACATCCTCAGCAGTGTGAATCGGCTGCCCCTGCCCTCCCCAGCACTTTCACTTTCACTTTGCAAACAGAGCTGTGGGGTTGGGGCTCCTCCACCGGAGCCAATGTGTACAATAGAAACCGTTCCTTTAGTTTCAGCCACAGACCCACTGCTATTGTCCAATCAACAACACACCAAGGACAAAGGTCAAGCTGCTCCAAAGGCTCTACCCTTCTCCCCTGCAGCTTCAAAAAAGCTTTCACAAAAATTAAGAAAAAAGCTCCAGTGGTCCTGCACAAACCACAAACGATGTTTTCAGAGGGGAAGCTGTGCCGCCAGGAAGCAGACTGTTCTGTCCCACCTACACCTACAGCAAACAGCCCAAAGCCTTTCCCAACCCATTCTAATTAAGAAAAAAACACTCCTCCAAAGACGCGTTTGCATGCCAAGGAAAACCTGAGCTGTGCGTCCTGGAAAGTTAAGAACTTAATAAGAAAATGCTGACGTGCTCATCCTGCATGGCAACGAACACAGGGCAGCGTCTCCCAGCCCAGTGGAAGGCACAAGCTGTCCCTGGCCCTGCTGGCACCGAGCAGCACTTCGCTCCGTGGATGCTCATTATTCATTTGAGGAGAAGGCAAATCCTCCTCCACAAAGGGCTCAGAAGTCCAGTCACCCCAGTTTCCCCCATGTCCCAAACCCCAGCTCTCCAGCAGAGGGAAGATCCCTGAAGGGCTGTAGCTGGACGGAGATGCCCCAGGATGACTCCATGCAGCACCAAGCTCCCGGCACTCTCAGGGCCACGCTCGGGGCCGGCATGTCATGAGCCCCATCTGGTGGCAGCTGCCAGTCTCCCCGCGGCTCTCAAAAACTGCAGCTTCCCGGCAGAGAGGCAGGAAAGGATTGGGACACGACTCCCCAGGACTGGGATAAAAACAACTGACAGAGTATGGGCCCACCCTGAGAAGTGTCATCATGGGGACAGAAGTAACACAAGGACACATTGGTCCCATTCTAGCTCCTGCATCCTGCAGGGTTTTTGGGCACCAAGCTGTGAACTTACAGCCGTTATGGAGGGTTTCTTCCCATCTCCTGCTGGCGGGTGAGTGACATCAGCCCCGAGGAAGATCACCGGCTGCTGAAAGACGGCAGAGCTGGTGGGAGAGGAGAGAAAACAAGCAGTCAGCCTTTGGGGCCATCTCAGGGTGATGTACAACCCCATGGAGATGAGCAGATGACATTGAGGACATCTGACCTCGAGCTCTGGCCTGGACACATCAACAGTTCGTTATCAACAAGGCGAAACAAGTCACAAACCCCCATTTCAAAGAGCTACTTTATGAAGGCCCCCTCTTCTCCATGTAAAGCCAGGCAGGCAGCACCACCAGGGACTCGGCATACAACCCCAAAACTATGAGAGGCAGTGGCCATACGAACCGCTGGTGAGGCACAAGGATGTTGTTGATCCCGCCAAGCTTGACGTTGATCTTGAGGCAGAGGTTGGAAAGGGTCTGTGGGGAGGTTTTCACCACATTCTTGACCTGGACACACTGTGTGGCCATTCCCAGGAGAGTGTCCCCAACACGCTTCACCTCGGCTGTGGGCAGAGGAAGCAGGTGAGCACACAGGCAGTCAGCACCGCACCGCTTCCAGCAGCACCCCCGGGAATGGGGAGAGAGAGCCCTGTGGGAGCCAGCCCTGCTGAGCCAGACCAAAGCCCTTCTCTCTGCGCTCGCCCCAGACGCACCGTACACCGGCGTCTTCCCTGGCAGGATGACAATGATGAGCTGAAGCCCTGAATAGGTGTTCTTGAGGTGTCGGAACATGGGCTCCACGCTGTCTGCACCCTGGGCGTACTTGCAGAAGCAGGGCTGGCCCTGGATGGGCATCCCGGCGTCCTTGGAGATCTTGCGCAGCTGGTCTGTGAAGTTCCTGTGCCGGGAGGAGAAGCCGTGAGCCCTGAGCCCTCCTGCACGGCAGCTGTGCCACCGAGCGCGGAGCCCCACGGCCGAGTGCTGCAGCACGGGCCAGGGCCAGGGCCATCACATCACCTGTTGGTGGCCCTATGGCACCCAGCACATGCATGGCACAGGAAACACAAGTCTAGGGCTGAACTGACCCCTCTCGGTGCCCTCTTACCCACGTACTGACTCTTTCTAATGCAATGGAGCTGAGCCCTTCTCCCCTAGGAAGCTGGAGCAGCAGGGAACAAACCTGCTGCCTGCGACAGCTGACTTCCAGGTGACTGCAAAGCTGATGCCAGCCTGCACTTACCACAGCTCAGCCACACTCTGGATTTTTGGAATGCCAAGGATTCGGCAAGAGCCAGAGGGAAAACACACAGCTCACAGCTCTGCTGCAAAGGCATCATGGGAGGAGTGCACTGTCACTCCCACCTGCACCCAGGTACTGCAGACATGGACACCAAGCTCTTCCAAACCCCAAACACTGACCATGCCAAACATCCAGAAGAGACACACAAAGCGCTCACCTCGATGCATCCACTCTCAGTCGGAGAAACCTGAGGCCCCAGCAGAATCCAAAACCAAAGTGACCATTTCCCTAAATCAAATGAACTGTTCCTGCTCTGTGTCACTTTGCTACAGAAACATACTCTGTAAGCTACCAAAGCTTTTCAGAAAGCCCAAAACTTCTCTGTAATAACCCATGGGAAGTTAGGATGCTTCCTACACGAATTATATAATTTCAGATTATTGGGGAAATATTTAACCCTTCTCTGGGGAGATTCATACTAGAAGAGTTCAATAAAGCTTTAGAGCTGGCAGTTTCAGCTCCCAGTACTTCAGCTCCCTCATGCAAAGAGTAGATGGAGGAGAGCCTGACTGACAGCTCACAGGTACTCACTCCAACCTGGCAGCTTTGTGATGGCTTAGGGACCATTTGCAGCTGGGACAAACAGTTAGGCTCTCTGGATAAACCAAAAGCAACAGGAACCGGACACCCCACATCAGACGGATACCAGGAGCAGTGGAGCTCCCTGCAGCTCCAGCACTGGCGATGCCGGACACGCAGCCCCCGGCTGTGAGCAGCAGTGTGGCCGCCCCTGGAGCCACGACCCCTCTGGCTTCCCCCACCCGCATGGGCTGCCCCTTTCCTTACTTCAGCACCTCCTCTCGACACTGCTTCTGCGGGGCAAAGCAGGCAATGGCCCAGACTTTGATCTCAATGCCGTTGTAGAACTGCTTCCCTCGCATGTCCCACACGCCCTGGTTGGGAGTTGCAATGGCCCGGTTCTGCAAGGCAAACAGAGGGTCAGAGCGCGGCCGCAGCCTGCCCGGCCCCGCAGCCCCTGCATGGGCTGGGGCTGTGCTCCCTGTCCCAGTGCTGGAGCTGGAGCTGACTCCCTGGCAACGGGCAATCCACAGCCTCAGCTCCTCAGCGGTGACAGAAAATTCACCTGAGCTGCCCTACTCTGAGCACCCCTCTCCTCTTCATCTCATCACCAACGACTCTCGGCTACAACTTTCAGACCAGTTATATTGCAAAAAACTCAAAAACCATAAAGCCAAGGCAGTTTGATAGAACATTCCAGCTCTAACATGAAGGTAACACAACTTTTGCTCAGAAACAGTGTTTCCAGGTGTGACAGCATCTCCATGCACAGTGCAGCCCAGCCCAGGCAAGGGCAGCCCCACTTACCCGGCCTCCATACTGCAGGATGGGAGCGGGCAGGACCCGCCCTGTCACCTCCGTCATATCATCCTTCACCTTGATCCCAAACTCCTGAATGTATGGATCCAGGTTGTAGCTGGCATTCTTCATCTGCAGAGGGAAGGAAGGGCCATGGGAGGGAGTGAGACCAACTGCTGCATCCCAGGCAGCTGCAGCTGGCCAGGAAATGTGGGCACCTGAAGCCCTGTTCTCCACAGAGCTGCAGGTGGAGCAGCTCTGCCAGGGGAGGGTGAGCAGATCAACGCTGAGGCCCAAACCCTCTCCTGCAAACTGACCCACCGGGACCTGATTTTGAAACACACTAACCAATGCAACTGACAGCACAGCCTGCTCCTGGGATTTAAGATTCCAACAGGAAGGTTCAGACTGGCAAGAAACTTATCAAGAGTCCCAGAAGGCATACCGAACGTCCCTGGCTTCAAGAGCCCAGATGCACATGTTTGGGGAACAACAGCGCCGTTAAGCAGCAGCCAGGCACAGACAGAGCTCCTGTACTGCAGCCCCACCACCCATAGCCCCACGTACGCCCACAGCCAGGCGCATGTCCCTAATCTGTTTCCCATTTCTAGTTCCAGCTCCCTTTGGGTCAGGTTCCATCAGTGCAAGGGCCTGAATTTGCTGCATGTGCGTCTGCATGGTCACTTTGAGCCAGGCTCCTCTGTGCCAGTGTCCATTACATACACACAGACACCTCTGCCCAGGGATTCAGCAGGACGAGGGGGATAAAACCCCACCATTAACCTCACCAACACCCACTCAGCAGAGCAGCTGAGGAGCAGGACCACGGCCAGGTCCATCACAGACACGATGCCATAACCTGCCATCGGTGCCACAGCCCTGACCCCATCCCCCCAAGGGACCTGTGTCACCTACCAGGCGACTGATCTCCTCCTGCCTGTCTGGGGCGGACCTGGCTGTTGCTTTTATCATGGTTGACGTTTGATTGTCCGTGAGCTTCTTGATGCACCTCTGGCCTGCCACGATGTTACACACCTGCATGGGGAGGGGACAGACAGCAGCCATGTGTTGGGGATAGGTAAGACACAGGGGGACCACAGCTGAGCACAGCCCCAAACCACAGGTGCCAAGACTCACCTCCAAGGGAAGGTATGTGTGTTTCTGTTCCTGGCCAACCTGGAGACAGGGCAGGTGAGGGTATTTCAGCTGCAGGTTGTATTTCTGCTTGAAGTACTGAGCCACTGTGCACTCCACTGTTTGACCACTCTCCAGCTGCAGAGGGAACCTGGCAGACAGGACACGAGGGATGCACCTACTCAGAACAGACACTCCCAGACCTCAAGCACTATGTACTGTGGCTGGGAAGAGGGAGCTGCCAGATTCCCACCCTAAGCTGCCATGCAACAGAATAAAAAGCACAACAGTGGTATTTTCAGAAACGGAGTCAGGAATACTCTCAGCCCAGTGTGGTACTGAGGTCCCTAAATAAAGCTCTCCCTCACTAATCCAGCTAATCAGGGCCAATGTTTATTGCAGGACGTGCCACACGTGCCATGGTTGGGCACAAAAATACAGCACACTGGCACTCAGGAGGGCTTCTGTGCCTCGTGTCCTCCCTGGGAGCTGAACTGAGCTCCAGGGAAAGGCTAACTGGCCCCTCCAGGTACAGGACAGCAGTTGCAGCGTGGGCAGAGTGAGGCAGGAGGGGAACATTTCCCTTCCAAAACAGAGGGGAAAAAAGAAATCAAACTTCCTGGCTGCAGGGCTGAGAGGTGCCACAACACCCACAGCTGGAGCGCAATACGCATCCTCAGCCAGCACCTGCTGCTCCCAGCTCCACAAAGAGCTCCATGAAAATGCAGAATTGACCTGATATTCTTTATAGAACCAAAATTACAGGAGAGCCAGGCTGACTACATCAGCGAGGTGCCACATTCCTCTCGCGCTTGCCAAGCCCCAGGGCTGTGACCCAAGGATGCTGGTGCACAGGAGACACTGAGGGGTGCCCAGGCCCTGCCTGCTCCCGGGCACACACAAAAAATTCCAAAGCAGACACTTGTGTTAGCCCCTGAGAAAGTCTCTGCTCTGGCTGTGACTATTTTAAGAATGAAGAAAACCAAACCCGGAGGTAAAAACTAGGACAATTCCTGGCATGTCAGCTCCCGCCCGCCGCCGCACTCCGCCTGCCAGACACAGCACCCTCTGCGCTCCCATCTCCCTGCATCCCACTCCACACATGGCACAGGGCTGCAGAGCCCCACACACGTCTCCTTTTGCCATCAAAGACTGGAGCTTCCCGTCCAGCTCTCCCTAACGACACCAGCAGCTGTTAACAAGGAGAACAGCGCGGATTTTTCCAAGGGCATCTGCCCACCCGCCTTACGTCTGGTGGCTGGCTGGCCGTCGGGTAACGTTACACACACGGTATTTCCTCTTCATCTGCCCACAGTGGGTCACCTCCACCTTCAGACCTGATGTGAGACAGGGAGGCACAGCACAGTCATGGTGAAGATGGGAGCAATTCCCCTTTGCCCAACTTCCCAGGACACTGCCAACAGCTTCCTTAACTAATTCCCTGCTTGCAGACACCCCAACAACAGCATGAGGGAGGTAATGGCGCCACAGAAGACATTTAAAATGTGCAGTCCCTGTACCCCTACCTCGCTGCAGGGTGGGACACAAGCCACGGCCAGTGTCAGGGGACAGGTCCCACAGCTCCCCAAGGGCTCTACCTTTGATCTCCTTGGTGAAACGCACTCTCTGCGAGTCCGTCAGGGGCTTGGGCTGCTCGTCGATGTTCCGGATGTCCAGCACCTCACACATGAACTCAATGACAGGCTGGGCTTTGTAGAAGGCAGTGGCCGACACTGTAGGACAGACACCATGATGTGTCTCTGCTCTCAATCAGCCTTCCCGAACACACCCAGCCCTCCCACTGCAGCTCCCCAGCACGAGAAATAACGTCACCATCGATGTTGAGCATCATCTTCCACATGGCAGGCCGGACTGACTGGTGGAAGCCAAACCAGACCTCCCTGCCCCCTCCCAGGGGGTGGTAGTAGCCTTCAGGGGGGGAGAAGAAGGAGCGGCCGACAGGAGTGTACCTGTGAACCAGGGCAAACCATGTCAATGGCACACACTGGGCCCACAGCAGCACCTCCGGACCCCCGAGCTGGCAGCTGCATCACCCTGCCAGCTGCATCACCCCCTCTATTTCTTTTGCAGGAGCACCCAAGGACGCGGCTGGCACGGCTGCCTCCTCCAATGACCGTCAAGGCCAGTCCCAGCCACAACAGCCTGCCAAGGGCAGCAGTTCCCTCCCCTCCCTGGCACAGTCCCATTGTCCCTCAGTGCAGGTACCTCATGGAAGCCAGGTGCCTCATGGCAACATCCAGTGCCTGGACAGACTCCAGTGGGACGGGGATCTGCCCGCTGACCAGGGCCTCGTGCAGCATGCGCCAGCTCACGATGGCCATCCATTTGATAGAGACCTTAAATATCCTGTCCTTGCCTTCCCCCGGGATTGTCACCTCAAAGTCAACCTGGGTGCAGGAGGGAAGGGACAGTGACCATGGCATCCCCGCGGGGACGAGGCAGGGTCATTTTCTGCTGGTCTTTCCCAGGCAGGAGGGAGGCCACAGTGCCCACATGGGGCTCGCTGCCCCCTCTTACCCGCTCATTCCCAATGGGTAAGGCTGTGACAGTGTAGATGTTCTTCTTCCCATCATAGACTGGTTTTCGGTCACCAAAGATCTGCGGTTTGAAGTGCTGCACCATGTACTCCACGACTTCCCTACGCAGGCAAGATAGACGGGCAGGAGGAAAGAAGGGAGAGGTTTGTTTTGTCACTTTCTTTACAGCCTGATACCTTCTGCATCCTGTCCAGCCCACCCCAGCCTCCCTCCCTGGGGCAACTGAGAGCAGAGCTGAGACCCCTGGGGCAGGAAAGCCCCTGGACAAGCAGCCACGTGCCTTGTCCCACAGCTCATTATGCTGGCTTTGGCAGGAGGAGTGTACATGGCACAGGGGTGACGAAGGAGTGTACATGGCACAGGGGAATGCACAGTGGCTGGAGCTGTCACAGTGCTGCCAAAAGCACATGCAGCATCTGCTTGCCAGCCCTCTGGGCACAGAGCTCCCCAGGCTGCGAGGGCAGGAGGGGACAGGCAGCGAAGAGCACATCAAAAAGAGAAACAAAGAAAAGTACACGATGGCCTGAGGTCTGGGCTCGCTATTTTTAAATCAGAGATTGTTGCCAAAATCGCACAGCTGCTTTGGAGCAGCAGGGACTGTGCTGAGACTCCGGACCCCTGACGCTCCCAGGCCAGGAACCAGCACTGCTGCACAAACATGGCTGGGGGGTCCGGCCACCTGTGGGCATTATGCAGTGCTATGACCCCTGTCACTGCTGTGACCCCTGCCATAACGGTCACCCTAATGGCTTCTACTGTGAAGACAGAGAAAGGCACTTACAGAGCCTCCACAAAGAAACTGGAAGCAGGGAACAAGTGCCAAAACCTCTAATACTTGCCTTACCTGTTGACTCTGCGTGGACATTTATCGGGTTTGATATCCACTTCATAATGATACACATCGATCTTGGGAATGTCTACTTCAAAATAGTTGGCCAAGAGCTTGATGGGCTTCCCGACAGTTCCTATCCCAGGCCGACGTGGCGCTTGAAACACCTGCTGCAAGGGGGGCAGGTATGCGCCTGCAGCTGTGGGAGAGAGCACAGGTCAGGAGGGCTGCGAGGGACCCTGCACCCAGACAGACAGACAGATTTCGCAGAGTTACAGCGCTCTTCATCACCACATCCTGAACTGGAAGGTCTCCCATTACCCTTCCTCCTGGCAAGAGGTGGCAGTGGCAGAATTCAGAGCAGCAGAGCAGCACAGCAGGAAGCAGCTTCCCTGGGCACCATCCGGGGAGCACTGGTGCCAGCCGAGCTGTCGAAGGGCAGTGCCAGGCCACAGCGGCCCCACCAACTCCCTCGGCACAGGCTCCAGCACTGCCACCTCCTATGGGAGAGCAGCACCAGCTCCACCGTCACAGTGCCCCTTTCCAAGGGGATGCAATTCCCCGGATACTGTGTCAGCAGGGACATACAGACACATGCGTTTCCCCTCCACTCCCCAGCAAATTCCGACTCACCGCTGGAGGGAGGATGCCACAAGAAACAGGAAACACGTTATTCCATCTGCACTACACAATTGTTGAACTGCTGGGTTTTGAAGAAAAAAAAACCCAAAACAAATCCAAACCAATCCCAAATTCCCACTTGAAGCAGGGGACCTGTAAAGAGGGAAGTACCAGTTTTCCCATAATTCCAATTACACAGACTCACTTATGAAGTTCTGGAGATGCAGGATGGTACCAGCACATGGCTACAGGACTGAGCTGCATTTCTAAATCAACAGCACCCTCGGACTCAAATGTATCTTAGAATATTGCCAAGGAATTATTCCACCCTGCTGCTCTCTTAGGTGAGCCCTGCCTTCCTTGCCCCATTCCCACTTTGCCCATCTCCAGCCCTCTCAGTTTGCACCTTGTATTTGTTCCTCAAACCCCACGAGGTCCGAGCCAGCTGGGCCGGTGCGCGGATCGAGCGTAGGGGTATTCGGAGCGCTCCATCTGCGCGGCCAACTGTCCACGTCGGCCCACAAACAGCAACCCAGCTCCAATTCAAGCTCCTGAACACATGGTGCTTTTAGCACCCCTTTCTCCCATCCACTTTCTTTTTAAATCCAAATTTCCATTCCAGGCTAAAAATATCAGAAGCAGAAAAACAGCAGAGCAGCAAACTAAGCTTCAAATTTGCCTTTTACTTTTGCACCCAAACTTCACAAGACTTTTCCTGCTGATGGAAGGCCACCAGTGCTGCAGGACACCAAGGGGATGGGAAAACTCTTGTGAGCGTCCAGGGGCTGTATTGCAGAAGTTAATGCTCCAAAGCCAACCTCTGTTCCTGCTTCTGCCCTGTGACAGGAGCTCAAGAGATCCAAAATCTGCCAGGAGCCCCAAGCCCAGGGCTAACCTGGCCCCAGCACCTGCTCAGATAAGGCAGCACAGGACTTCGAGCAAGGTGGGAATCCCCGAGTCCACTGCGGGGCTCAGACCCTGCAGGCACCCACAGCTGCCCCAGGACAGGGTGACTGCCAGCCGCCCCCAAACAACATCTGCGCTGCGCTTCGGAAGCAGCTCGTTTGAAGGAACTGATTTTCAGATGAGCTGCTCCCGGTGTAAGTCATGTCTCCACATGATCAGCATTTCTTGGCAGTGGCCAGCTTCCTGGCTGAGAGCTGATGCATTTTTAAATCATGGCTCACAAGCAAAGAGGTATTTGCCAGTGCTGCTGGAGCCTCTAGTCCCTGAGTTTGAGTGAGGAACCACACTACCCACCTGCAAGATCTGTCAGAGGAGAGCAGCTCTCCACTGGCTTTCCTGCAGCCACATCAAGGCCAGCACCTGCAGCTTCTCCTCCTCTGGATCATCTCACACCCCAAACAATCCTGGCAGCCGTGTGTGAGCAGGACCACAACTCCATGTGCCCATAGTAACCCCGCAGATGCAGGGAATGAAGGGCATGCAGGGCAGTGCTCACAGCTTGACAGCTGCTTAGTGGCACTTGGGTGCCCAAGAGGAGCTGAAGCCAGTTTGGGGCTGGCAGGAGTTGCAGAGGTGTGACCAATTCGCCCCACACCAATCCCACACTTGGCACTGCTTCGGTCACTCCAAAACTAAGGCTTTGCCATGCAAACCCTCTTGCCAGAGGATCCCCAGATGCTTCATAAACATAACACCCTGCAATTAGGCTCATGAATCACAGGTGAAGGAAGGAGTCAGCCTCCAGCAACACAAAAGTTGGCTCAGAATTTTTATGGAACACAGAAGATACAGCAAACACAGGGTAAGATAAAGAGGCAGTGTGGCCAGAGGGAGCAGCACCTGATGGCCCTGGAGATGTTCTGCAAAGACCAGGACAGGACCATGACCAGCATCGAGGATGGGCGAGTTCACCCCTGGGCTGACTTAGAGTTTTATTTTGGTGACCACAACACACGGTCCCTGAATGTGACAAGCCAAAGCAGCTGCCCAGGCAGCAACTCCAGCATGTGAGCCGGGCTCTCATCCGGCCTTGGCTGCTTCAGCCCAGGTGGGAGAGACCCCAAAACTCTTTGGTGACCATGCAGGCTTGGCTCATCCTTTCACATGCCACATTCCTGCCCTGGGGCACTGAGGGTCCCTCCACAATTTGCCTCAGTGAAAGCCACCCTTCTCTTGGCTCGGAGGATGCTGCCAGGGAATCTCGGGCAGCTCGACTGTCATCCCCAGGCACCTCATGCCTGAAGCCGGCTCAGGGCAGCAGAAAAGGAGCCAGCACGAAGAAGCCTTGTTAAAAAGCTACCCAGAGTGCGTGGAAACAGGGGGGGCTCCTGCACATGGGTGGGGTCCTGCATAGGGGGGTTTGGCTCCTGCATACCTCGACTCTCCATGGCGAAGCTGCACAGGCTCCCACTTTGTCATGTAAATGCGGGCGCCGGGGCCGGGGGCTGCAGGGCGAGTGTTGTTCCTGCAGCACAATGCGGCCAGTGAGCGGGATGAAATCCGCTGCCATTAGAAATTCCGCGGCCCGGGAGGAATCACAGACTTTAGCACACAAAGCCGTGCCCTGGGGACGCGCCGGCGGCGGAGCATCGACGCCCTTGTGCCGGGTACGGCGGGCAGAGACGGCGGCGAGGGCAGAGCCACCGAAGTGAAAGCAAGTTTGAGGTAATTAGCGCTGGAATACGCTTTGTTTCTGTTATTTATCGTAACAGCTGGGGAACACGACCCGCTGCCTAACAGCTGCCTGCGCCGGGCGAAGCCGCCGGTGGGACGGCATGAAATTACCATGTCATTGAAATCCTCTCCAGCGCCGCATTCAGCCGAGGGGCCGCGGGAACGGGGCCCAGACAAAAGAGAGTTTTATTGCGGCGGCGGCGGGTCCGCGCCGGCCCCCTCTCCGCACACCCACCCGCCAAAATACAGCCGGGAATCGGAGAGGTGCAGACGGGGCCGCGGCACAGCAAATGCCACCGGACACGCAGCGTGGTCCATCCTCACCCCGAGACATTTCCCATCCTAAACTACCCCAGAACCCCCCGGGAAGTGACATCTCTGTCGGGGAGCAAAGCAAGTGGCAAGCACCAGTGGGAAAGGCAGCTGCTGGGGGAGGTGAGCAATTGGCATTCCCAATCTCCAGGCTCGACATCTTCAAAACCACTGGCTCTAATCAGTGACCAACGCCATTCCACGCAGCCCAGACCTCAAAAAGCCCCATCACGGCTCTGCCAACCCAGACATCGCTGCCTGTTCCTTCCCGAGTGCCCTGAGCACTGCCAGGGTCACGCAGCTGTGGGTGCTTTTTGGTTTGACACCAAACTGAGTTTCAGCAGGTGATGCAGACGCAGGACAGAGGCTCCATCTGCAGCCATCAGAGCTCAGCACTAAACCTGTCTGTGCACCAGAGCCTGGCTGCTGAGCGCAAGGCTGAGCTGCCCAAGCTCTGCTCCTGCCCTGCACTGGGGTGGCTGCACGCAAAAAAAGAGCCAAAACGGGATCTAAACTGTTTTACTACACTACTGACATCTGAAAGCAGCTGAGTTCTTTGTATCTTCATGCTAAACATTGCAAAGGACACTGCCGTGCTTCCCACCTGGAAATCACGGGTGACACCCTAAAGTGCAAGCTATAAAGTGCAAGCCTGGCCGAGATGGGTGTCCTTGCACCCTGGGACGTGCAGTCCCGCAGGCTGAGCTGGGCAAGAGTGTGAAGCTGCGGGTGCTGCGACAGAGCACAAGCAACAGCAGCAAGAGCGGTGCCAGCTCCATCACACCCGCATGCAGGGGCTGTACTCCAGCTGCTCTGGGCCTGGAGAGCAGCGTGGTGATGCCAGCGGTGCGGTGATGCCGGCGGTGCAGACACGGCTCAATCACGAGCCGACCCGTGAGGGTCCTGCCAAGCTGGCCTCAGCTGTCCAGCCGCTCTCTTTTCCATCCCTCTGATGGGGTTTGAGAAGCACCGGCAAAGCAAGTGCCAGCACCCGTGCTGAGCACACCGCGTGGCACATCCAGGCCGCGTGACTCTGCACGGTGGCCCTGGGGTCCCTGCTAATGGTGCCTGGGCCGAGCGGAGGCTGACACCCCCTGCCAGCCCCGCGGGGTCCCCCGCTGCTCCTGCGCTGCCCAGGCAGCAGCCAGGGACGCGCAGAGCCGGGAGTGGCAGACAAAGGCGGCCCCCAGTGCCGGAGGGACAGGACAAAGGCGATGCCGGCTCCTCTCCACGGCCCATCGCGGCCCCGCAGTGCCACCGGCTACCGGAGCGGAGGTTGAACCCGCCCGTGGTTCCGCACGGATCACCCTGCCCAAGGAGCAGCTTTTCTGCCTGATTTGGCTTCCTCCTCGCGTCTGCCATCTTAATAACTTGCCAGTGTTTTGTTCTTCCCAGGGTTTAGGGAGAGGCTGCAAAGAGTGTTTAGAGATAAACCATTCGTGCTGTGTCTCCAGGCAAGGTGCTTCTCCTGGCTTTGTTTCTCGGTCTAATCCCGTCCCAGAACCAGGCATACGCAATTTTGTGTTTCCTGAAGATAAAGAGCCCCAACAGACGGAGCAGCTTTGGGGTTTTTGCAAGGTTCAGCACAGGAAGACAACGGTTGAGATTAACAGCCTTTAGGAAGTTTGCAAGGGATAAAGAAAACTAAAAGTTGTGGGAAAATTAGTTTTTAAAACCACTGCATGTGTATGCCTCCCCGAGTGCTGCCTGTGGGTCAGATGTCCTGGTTTTTCCCGCTGCCTTTCCAGGCATCTCCATGTTGGGCACATCCAGGCACACATCAGTTTCTGCTTTATTGCCCTAATAAGTCACAGCATCATCAGAGCTCACATGTGAGGCTCAGCCCATACCCAGGGTCTGGCACAAGCAAAGGGGTGCCACAGCAGGGCAGGATTCACAGCAGCTCTGACGACATGGGGTTCACGTGTCCCCTGCCCACAGGGTGAACCCGAGTGGGAGCAGATATCCCCCTAGCCAAATTTGGGGACTGAAGGAGAAACTCCCAAAGGTGCAGCATCAAAGCCCTGCTCCCAGTGCAACCCTCACAGGCACAGGAACTGAAACCCAAACCGGTCCACAGAGTGCATCCCCATCCCAACACAAGAGATTCTTTTAAAGCACCTTAAGAGCATCAGTTCAGGCTGGGGTAGGAGGGTGCCCGGCAGCGTTATCTGCGTGGCCCTGAGGCAGAAGCATTGCTATCGCCCCAAGGCACCCGCAAAGCCCGCGGTGCCGCCAAATCACGGCTTCCAGAGGCCATAAATCAGCCCAAACACAAAGCACCAGCAGCCAGAAGGTAACACAGACACGGAGATTTCTGTGCCACACTTAAAGTAAATATCGTAAGAAAGGACTGAAGTTTGCAAACACTCAGCAGGTTTACGTCAAAAGCTCACCAGGCTGAAGTGTTATCGTGGATGACAAACCCACCAGCACAAGAGAGGTGGCAGGGCAGCGACTGCCGATCGCATTGCCCTGTCCCTCGGAACGGCAGCACCTCCCCAACCCCATGGCCCCGTCCCCAGCAGGGCAGTGACCCGCGTCTCCATCACCCCATCCCTCCTTCTGCCTTATTTTAGGCACCAAAATCCTTCTGCGACTCATCAGCGCAAGTTGGCGATGCTCAGGCCAGGCACAGGAGCGAGCAACTGCCGACGCGACGGCCTCGGGAATGGCTCTCCAAACCCCCGAGGAGCAACCCGGCACGAAGGGCACTGCCAGCTGTTCCCGTCCCCGGGCGGGCGTGCGGAGGCGGGGAGAGGGGGCACGGGCGTACAGGGTGGCTCTGGAGCTCGGCCCCGCGGGGCCATGCTCAGCCCCGGCTCCGCGCATGCCCTGGCACGGGCAGAGGAGACGCTTCGTGCTGTCACGGCACACGGCGTCGCCGGCCCCGCGCCAGCTCCAGCCTGCGCCTCGCTCCCTGCACTCGGGGAACGGGGAGCTGGGGGATGGATGGCGAGCGGGGGCACGAAATGGGAGCTG
>VZTF01007421.1:2424923-2440966 GCA_013397755.1 Cnemophilus loriae
CCGCCGCCATCTTGGGGCCCGCGGGGACCGGGGGGACCCGAGGGGACCCGGGGGGACCGGGGGGCTCCGCTCGGGACAGCGGGGGGTGCCCAGCCGGGGCCTCGCTGCAGCCGGGGAGCGGCGGAGCGCTGCCCGCCCGCCGGCGCCCGGGCGTCCCGCTGCGCCGTTGCTACAAATATTTATTTCGTGGTTTTTCCCCTTTTTTTTTTTAATTTGTTTTGTGCGGCCGGGCCGAGGAGGAAGCGCTGGGAACCAGTTCTTGTAATCGGCCGCTGTACGGTTACTCCTGCGGTGCCCTGAGCCTCGCCAGGCAGGAGCAGGGCAGGAATTCCCCGTGGCCCTGCTCCATCTAAATCCATAGCGGCGGGCAGAGCATCCCTTTTCCACCCCGTGTCCCAGCACATCCCGGACCTGGCCTTCCCAGGAGGCACAAATCCCGACCCTGTGCCTTGACTTTGTCAATAACATCATAAACCCCAGCAGCGTCATTCTCACAACGAGCCCAGCTGTGTGATCCTGGCTGGGCCATTCCAGGAAACGGTGGGAAAGCCACAGGAATTCAGGCTGTCAAAGCGTTCCTGCCTCGTGCTGTTCTCTCAAAGCGTGAGCAGCAGCTCCTGCTGTCCCGAGGGAGTGGCTGGAGCAGGACCCAGCTGGGATTTTGGAGTCGGAGCTGCACAGACAGCAGGGCTGTGGCACAGCATCCCGCGCATCACTCAGCCCTGGGTTCCGGAGGTTTGATCCGAGAGGTCTTTGCATCATGTTTGGAAGACACCAGGATAAGCAAACCTTTGGGGTTTGAGCCCCTCACGTTTCTGTGAGGCTGAGCAACCTCAGTGCCAAAGCCCCAGGATTTGCCCTGCGAACAGAACCGACGCC
This sequence comes from Cnemophilus loriae, assembly GCA_013397755.1. NCBI lineage: Eukaryota > Metazoa > Chordata > Aves > Passeriformes > Corvidae > Cnemophilus > Cnemophilus loriae. The sequence goes on from VZTF01007421.1 coordinate 2,425,803, forward strand.
TAACGCGGGGCTGCAGGAGGTGCCGGGGATTTCAGACGATCCTGTCCCGGTTTCAGTCACAGCTCCCACGCTCTGGCCTCCTCCAAAAGCTTTTCCTGTCCTTTCTGCAGTATTTATAGTGCAGTGCAGCTGAGGAGACAAACCCTCACCTCACACGAAGAAGATGAAGCAGCCAACAGCTCTTGTACTTATTCATTGCATCTCTCTCATATAGAATCCCCTCTCCAGGCAGGTGCAGTCCATGAACACCAAATTTTCTCTGGAATTTCCCAAACATTATAAAAATAGGCCCGTTCTGAACCCCGCCCCTGGGGTTTGCAATTTCAGCTTTCTTTAGGATCCTGGGAGATGTCACCCATACATATTCCTTTAACTTGCTAACTCTTAATGCATCAGAAATAGATATATTGTGGTAATGAGTTCCACAGGTGACACATTGTGTACAAGTTTTAATTAAAAGTTAAATAGTTTAAGACATTTGTTTACAGGCAACAGTATTGGTTGCTCACTCTGTACATTGCATTTATTGGACAGCAATAAGGAAAAACAGAACATTTGGCACAAGAATGCCAATTTTTTTTTTATTATTATTATTATTATTTTTGGACACATGAACACAAAATATCCCTGCAGGCTAAAAAAAAAAAAATACATTGCAATTGTACACGACCAGCATCTTATCTCGACACGGGGCTGTGAGCCCCAGGACAGTTTAGAAAGTACCTCGTATTGCTAGAGACATACATCCAGTCCAAAGTTAATAAAATACCATTTGAAACATTACAAGTCTAACAATATAGAAACCAAAAAATTACATCAGAAGTCAAACTGAACAAATGCAAACATTTTACATTGAAGTTGCAGCCTCTAGACATAGAAATATGAAAATGTCAATAGCAAGGTCTAAGAAAATTTGTAAGTGATATTTAGTGCAAGATCTTTCCTCCAATGCACAGGGAAAGAGCCTTGCAGTGGATCAGGATCGGGATGGATCCAATGCCCTCTGGCCCTGCCTTCTGAAAATGAAAGCAGAGTCACTCCCTCGCTATTGAGCAAGAAAACTCCTACAGCACATCCACAAAGGGGTCGGGGCTGTCAGACGGCAGCTCTGAACCCACCCGAAGGGCCGAGCGAGGGTGGACGCGGGACACCCCGCCCACCGACCTCTGCGCCCTTCGGATGTAGCTCCGGGCACGACCCTGGCTAACTCACAGCAATACAAGAGCCACACTGGTGGAGACAGGCTAACTAGGGATTGCCAGAGCTTGTTCAGAACTCAGCAGGGACAAAGCAAGCAAAACCGGGTGGAAAACAGGATTTCTGCCCCCTCCCCCCCGTTTTTTTTATATATTTTTATTTTATATATATCAACCACCCCCTTCCCCAACTCTTTGAACTTTGCTACATTTAAAATCTTTCACACCACAGAGCTAAACAGTGGCCAACAGGCTTTATTTATAAAAAAAAAAAACCAAAAAAACAAAAATCAAAACACCCTAAAACTACAGCTACAGAATGCACATCTTCCCATTGATTGACACATGCAGAACGAGTCACTCAGGCCCACAGGGCTCACCCAGGTCCTCAAGTCCTCCAGACTTGGGCTCAGACCTGCCTAGGGCAGCACTGCTGCAACTTGGATCCTGAACTCAAGTGCTTTCCCCCCAAAACTCCTGCCCTGTGCCCGGGGTGGGCTCACACCAGCCCCGCTCGGGTGCTGGCCCAGGGCTCGCCAGGGGCTGATGCTCCGCCTGGTCTGAGGTCAAATATCCAGTCACAGGCAAACCAAGGAGAGGCTCTCCCTTCCCTCAGTCTCAACCAGGAGTGCTTGGCACTGGACAACTAATTGGTGATAAAGTTCATTTTTTTATGCACCCTTGTTAAACCAGCCCCATTCCTAGTGCACAAATTCAAATCAGGGATCTTGGATCCTACCACCTCCAACAGGTGCTCAGGTGCTTTTCAAGGTGCCAAAGTTCTCCGTGTGTGTTGGGTCAGTCAGAGTTCACTCTAAAAAGGGTTTTTGTGTCTTCTCCCTGAACGAGTACTGAGAAAAGCAGCGGTCAGTCTCCCACCCACATGTCCTGATTTTATTACACAAGTGAGGTATTCTTTAAAAAAAAAGTTAAAAAACTTAAATGAATCTTTTGTTTTTTCAATCTAAACCTGCCCTGGCACAGGCCAAGGGCAGGGTTCACTTCAGTCCCATTTTCAACAGAAATGAAAAGAGGTTAAACTTAATTTATGAGACGTACTACTGGCAAGGAGGTTATAAAACTGTTTGAAGATGTTCAGTGTACTCTGGTACAACTGAAAACAACAGCATTTAGAAATGTAAACTTTCATTTATTTACAAGCTTAAAGACTGAAGGAAACGACATTTCCTATTGCTGAAATTTGGAGGGGGCTGGTTCCTAAGCTTTGGGACAGCAGACAACTTAGCAGCAAACCCCACACGAGTATCAGAGACCACAGTGCAATCCTTGGGCTTCTCAAACTCCTCCTCAGTTTAGGAATAAGCTTTAATCTGCACGAACTCAGGTATACAGTAAGGAATCTAGTCTTAAATTACTACGTTCATGGATTACAGGAATACCAGAGAAACCAGGTCCCTATTCTGGATTATAGGTTGCAGCTGAAAAAAGCCAAGCAGATTAAAAACCCTAATTTCTAGGCTGGGACAGAATCAGCATTTGAGACTCACACGGGTTCAACATGCTGTAAATGCAGTTGTGTGGGCAACCCAGATTCCCAGGAAAAAAATAGTTCAAAATGCTGGTACAAGTCCTCAGGTTGCCTGTCACACAATACATTTCAACTGCACACGTTGGCCTTTCCTACACGGAACACCCAGTTTCCAAGCTTATAAAAAATGTTGTAGACAGGACACCAACAGTGAATATAAAACAGTTAAAAATAATTCTTAAAAAAAGCATGGAAATGCGTCTTTTCTAATTTGTTTCAGAAACTGCCAAATTGTGTGTTCAGAAAACGACATGAGAATGTTGGTTAAACTCATGCACAATCCTCAGCTAGAAAATTACACTGTTGGGGGGGCTTAAAAAACAAAGATTTATTGCCAAAGTTAAACCTTCTATGAGAAAAAAGTTTTAAAATCACTTAGATTTATCAAACCACACAGCAGCATAAAGTGGGCACTTTTGTAAAAGTTTGCAAAATACCTAAAAGCTAAATTTTTTTTTTTTGTTTTATCATTTTTAGAGGGGGGAAATGATGGTTCAGTACTTGTTACGATACCATGGCAGTATTATTTATAACCATTATCATTAAAATCTACTGACAGGCATCACTATTGGTTATATTACACATTCACAGAACAAGAACCACCTATTAACTCGCAGTATAGTGCAATTGCTTTGCAGCCCAAGTCTGCAGAGATTAAAAAGATAATTAGTAAAACTGACAAAAAACTGCAATACCTGTGAAAGTTATGTTTGTTAAAAGGCATTTACAGTAGTGAAGTCTAAAATCTCCATTAAAAAATCTATGGCCCCACACGACAGAAGGATTACAGCGAGCTGGATAAAACATTTTGCCATCACATCATACTCACGAAGCAGGGCACGGAGACAGGGCAGCAGTCACCGTCAGCTCATGGGATGAGGAGAACTGAAAAACCACAGCTAGCAAAAGATTCGATAGAAACCTTTCGTGCCAAGTCCTTGAAAAATTTCAGGATGATCGGCCTTTGCGCTTTGAGGTAAAAATTCAGTCCAATGCATCAGAAAAGACAAGTCTATGGATTTCTAGTACAGAAAACAATGAAACAAATGGCTCAATTGTGTTGGTGCATCAGACGTTGCAGTGAAGAACAGATTCAGTGCGACTGTCCGGAGCTGCTGGTAGTGGGCAGTCCGAAATCCCCCGGCCCTGGATAGAGCAGGAGGCTTCCAAACACTTCAGGACTGCGTGGGTTGTTGTTTTGCCTCATCTTCCCAGGTGCTCTCAAGCGAAATACATGGTGTGCTGGGTGTCGTGGTGGATCTGCACGGCCTTGGCCAGCGCCTGCGGATCGCGGCCGTTGCTCTGCCCCGACACGTGGCTGCCCTCAGCGCTGTGAGCAGACACACACCCGTGAACAACTGGGACAAGCAGCACAGCTCAGCTTCACTACCTGCCTACCAGGATGACGAGGCCGTTCCTTACCTGTCATGATCCTTGTCCACAAGATGGTACCTGGCCCGAAAGGCCACCAGCCTGGCGTAGTAGGCGGGCGCGGGGATGGAGACGGAGCGGGTGCAGCGCACGTACGTGTGGCACAGCTGGTACGTCAGCAGCTGCAGCTCGTCTGCTGTGAAGCAGTTGTCATCCCACAACACCTGGTAGTGGGAGGGACGGCTGGTTCCCTGCAGAGAACAGGTTAGCAGTCAGCTGAAGAGCAGCAGCAAGGTGGTACCTGCAGGCTGCACCTTCCAGCAGGCACAGAGGAGTCAGTGCCAAGCGGGCACCGACACACTCCGAGTCTGCCAAGCGACAAACAGAAGTGACATTTCCCATGGGGACAACTACAAGGATTTAGTCCCGCAGCCTGAGCACAGCAGAGCTGATATTACCTGAATTCCTGCATGGCTACAGAGGTAAAAGTCAAATTCAGAGGGATGTGTGATGGTGCTGTCCACAGTAGTGCCTGCTGGTACGTTGCCACTTTTACCCACCTAGTGAGAAAAGTTTATTATTAGTCCACGGACATTTTTGGACATGACCCCAAAATGCCTTCAAAGGTAGGCTCTATTGAAAGAAGAGAATTTACTGCTCAAAAAGGTGAAAAACTATTAAGGCAGTTTACACAGGAGGAATGAAAATGTTCTCTGTGAATTCATTTTTAGAAACTTCACCAAATCCAGCTGGTGTGTCATCAGAGGAAAATAAAACCCTTGCCAGCACCATTAAAACTGCAGAGTGGGATAAAGCCTACACAAGTAATTCAGGAACTGAAAATGCAGGCTCCTGAGATAAATTTATATCGTACCCTTGTTTGCTCTCACACCCCAGAGATCTGGGTTTTTAAGAAAACCTCAGATCAAGCGCCTCCCTAAAGAAGGTTCCTCAGCTGGCCTGTGGATTTGTGCCACAGGCACAACTTAGATGCACGTGGAGACAGAACAGGGAACAGAGTGAACAGCCAGGTCAGCTCATCATCAGGAATCCTGGACTATAAAAACCCAGTATACATCTCCAGGTACACAAATACTGGGATACTGAGCACACCTATTCCAAAAGAGGGAACAAGCTGTTCCATCTGATGTAGAGCAATAAAAAAGGGAGAGACTGGTTATTTTGGTAGAGAAAGCCTGTTACCACCCAGTACTGCTGCTGCTTGTACAGCTTTAGTGGGCAAGATGGATCCCACCCCACTGAATCAAACAATCCCACTTTCCTGTACCATCACCTCCCCCTCATGGAGTCAGTACTTGCCCTTTCAGTTTTGTCGGCACAGAACAGCCTGGTGTGATGCCTTTTCTGCACAACAATGTAGGTTATTCCCGGTCTATAATCTTCTTCCAAACTAATGCAGGCCTTCCGGATAGCAATCAGCTCTGGCCAAGCTACCTATAAGCAGAAAATTTAACTATTATTCAGCGATGAATTCAGTAGGTATTTGATTATTTTTTTTCCTGTGTACAAATGCCACATCGTAAGGGACATGATCAGAATGGTAAGTGTACATTGTGCTTGCCCAGGACAATTCAAGGAAACTTAATTTTTCCCATAACAAACATAATCCACATAAATAAATATATTTTTTCAAGGGCCAACCCCTTATAATCCACATAACTATACATCAATCCCTTTTCACGAGCAACAAAAAATTATCAGACAATACCTGTTTCATCTGTCCTTCTGACACTCCCCCTCTGTAGTAAATGATCCTCGTGGGCTTGAAACGAGTGGATTTGTAGAACTGGATCAACAGCTCCCGCACCATGTTGGTCAGGTCCTGGATCACCTCCTGGCTGTAGAGCAGCTCCTGGGAGGTCTCCTGGCGCGAGGTCTGCACGCGCACCGTGGCGCAGTAGCGGCTGGGGTGCCCGTCCATGCTGCCCACCACGGCCGCGATGGACGGCTTCTTCCCGTCCCCGGCGGGAGGGTGGGTGACATCTGCTCCCAAAAAGATCACTGGCTGCTGGAACACCGAGGGCCTGTTTGGTAAGAGTAAGGTTTATTAGTTAGAATCACAGAATCACAGAAGGGTTTGGGTTGGAAAAGACCTTAAAGCCCATCCAGTTCCCCCCCCTGCCCTGGGCAAGGACACCTTCCACTATCCCAGGCTGCTCCAAGCCCCATCCAACCTGGCCTTGGACACTTCCAGGGATGGGGCAGCCACAACTTCTCTGGGCAACCTGAGCCAGGGCCTCACCACCTTCACAGGGAACAATTTCTTCCTAATCTCTAATCTAGACCTACTCTCTTTCAGTTTGAAGCCATCACTACAGTCCCCCTCCGGCTTCCTTGTCGGCCCCTTCAGATACTGGAAGGTGCTGTGAGGTTTTCACACAACCTTCTCTTCTCCAGGCTAAACAACCCCAACTTCCTCACCCTGACTTGAGAGGAGGGGTGCTCTAGGCCTCTTATCAACTCATAATAGTAAATAAGAACAGCAAAAAGAAAGAGGGCCAGGAACAAAAGAAAAATTACAGCTGAGGAAGGTGCATCCAAAGCACTGAATAGAACTAAAACCTGTCAGAATCTTTAAGGGCAAAATTCTCTGCCTCAAGCACTTACAGTCCAGAAAGAACAGAAAGTGATAAGGACAGGATCAAAGGCAGACCAAGTTACAAGCATTGATTCCAAGTCACTCCTCCTCACTCCTTCTCTTTCAATTTGGAAGCAAACACAGGATACTTTAGGAGGTGGCAAGAGGAAAAGGCAGACTGAGTGAATCCAAAGGCAGGAAAGAGACAGGAAAAAAACCTTGGTGAGCTTGGTGGCTCTGACTGCTGGATGGCTCTGACTCCCCTTGGCTCAGGGCTTACTGGGAACACTCCAAATGCAGACATATCCTCCACTGTCCACTCCAGACTGTGGGAATTTCTAAAGCATGTTTTATTTTGAAAAGTATCATTTTAGCAAACACAACAAAACAACACCATTTTTCCTTGACAATGCAGACATTACAAAGAGCTTTTGATTGAATCTCACCTTTGATGAGGTACCAGCACATTGTTGATTCCTCCGAGCTTGGCGTTGATCTTCAGACACAGGTTGGACAGCGTTTGTGGTGAGGTTTTGACCACATTCTTTACCTGAACACACTGTGTGGCCATGCCTAGAAGAGTATCTCCAACCCGCTTGACTTCAGCTGTGACAGAAAATAAGGCAGTGGTTCCTGCTTGCTCTTATTTTTTTCAAATGTTACTGTAATTCAGATCCTTGAAACTTCACTGACAGAGGTTCAGTTTGCTCTTTGATAATACACAAGTTCTCCAACCAGGCCTGACAAACCAGCTCCAAAACACCCTTTTAAAGAGAACCCCTTGCCTCCTCTGCCTCCTTCCTGCTACCCACTTGCAGTACAACTCCTGATCACTTTACAGCCCCTTCTCCATACCGTACACGGGCGTCTTCCCGGGCAGAATCACCACGATGAGCTGCAGGCCAACATAAGTCAGCTTTAAGTGTTTGAACATGGGCTCCACGCTGTCTGCACCCTGGGCGTACTTGCAGAAGCAGGGCTGGCCCTGGATGGGCATCCCGGCGTCCTTGGAGATCTTGCGCAGCTGGTCTGTGAAACTCCTGAAATAGAAGTGGATTTGTCCTGGCCTTTTCACTATGGTTCACTCATCGGTTTTATCAACCAGATCTATGCTGTTTCTGCTATTTCACAGCACTACAGTAATTATTTTTTAGCAATTCTATCCCCATCAGGAACTCACTAATACGACTCTAATCCTCTCTGAGGAAGGTCATCAGCTTCTGTTATTTTACAAGCCTTACAGAAACAGACATTCGAGATGAACATCCTGAGGCAGACTCCCAAACTAATACTGATGCTCTGGTAAATTTTTACTTATCCACCTAATTTATCTGAGCATTATTGCAACCATGATTTTTCCCAATCAGTGGTTCACACAACCTCTTTCTTCAGGATTCTGTAGAATAATTTGAAGGGCAGGGGAAAATCAACTTATACCACACATCACCTTTCAGAAACATGAGAAAAATACACCTTGAAATAGAATCCTGAATAAATAGGAAAACACTTACTTCAGCAAGTCTTCCCTGCATTGTTTTTGAGGAGCAAAACAGGCAACAGCCCAAACTTTAATTTCAATGCCAGCATAGAACTGTTTCCCTCTCATGTCCCACACGCCTTGGTTTGGTGTGGCCACAGTCTTGTTCTAGGTAAAAACCAAAGGCAAGTTAGAAATAAAGTGCTGCTCTGTTTTGCCTGTAGCCCACCAGAGGAAGCCTCATGAGAAGATACACAAAACACCTCACGAATTTTGATAACCTCAGGATAAGGAGTTTTACAAGATGGGGAAACTCACCCTGCCTCCATACTGCAGCATTGGGGCTGGCAGAACTCTGCCTGTCAGCTCCGTCATTTCGTTATGGACAACAATTCCAAACTCCTTCAGATACGGATCAGGCCCACCAACCATACTGTTACTCTTCACCTGGGGACAAGACAAGGACTGATGTCACTACACTAAAACTTCAGGTGACTCTGCCCTCTTTGCCATTAACAGTCTTTCAGTTTAGAAGGATTTGTTTTAACCGAGACAGATTTTTTAACTTCTCTCTTGGTCATGCTGCTCATCATCACCTGCTCCAATGCTCTGGAAAAGCCATGAGAAGTGACAAACACAGACTGTGCAGCTGGAAAAATACTCACCAGTCTGCTGATCTCCTCCTGCCTGTCTGGAGCAGACCTGGCTGTTGCTTTTATCATGGTCGAGGTCTGATTGTCCGTGAGCTTCTTGATGCACCTCTGGCCAGCCACGATGTTACACACCTGCACAGGAGCAGGGAGAGGTGCTGGGACACCGTTTAACAGAGGACACCCCACAGCGCAGGACTCGGATCCTTACCTCCAGTGGCAGGTAGGTGTGCTTCTGTTCCTGGCCAACCTGGAGACAGGGCAGGTGAGGGTATTTCAGCTGCAGACTGTACTTCTGCTTAAAATACTGAGCTACTGTGCACTCCATGGCTTGCCCATTCTCCAGCTGCAGAGGGAACCTAGAAATGGCATTTGTTCTGGTTAGACTTAGTCAGATTTTTTTTAAAGGAAAAAATTGTATGAAAACCTATCCCAGATTATCTTTAGCAAATCTCTGTTTTCCTTCAGTTACTGAATCTCTTCTTTATGAAAAGATCTTAGGCTATATACTGAATTTCTCATCTTTTAGCTATTTTAAAAATGGGAGCTTCTGATAACTGTATTTAAAAGCCAGGATATAGCTCAATTTTCCTGGGTTGAAGGAAATAAAGCAGTAGTCAAAAGCCACACTATTCTCCTACTCCACTAAGACTAAACATTCCTGTAAAGCCACACAGCTGCTTCACCTCCAGAATCAACTATTCCTACATAAACAATACACCAAATATATTCCAGATATATTTAATAGGTTGAAGATTTTAAGAACTGTCAGACAGTGCTTGATACATACGTCTGGTGACTGGCTGGTCGCCGGGTAACGTTGCAAACTCGGTATTTTCTCTTCATCTGGCCACAGTGGGTAACTTCTACTTTTAGACCTGAAAACTCAACAGAAAATAAATTCAGGGACAGGAATCATCTTTGAGGAGGACGAAGGCAAAAAGGAACAGCCCAGCTCCCCACGTGCCTTGCAGATTTTCATTACAGCATGGTATGAGCAGGTTTCAGTATTTTCTTGCAGTAGCTTTAGGACGAGCTCTTACCTCTGATTTCTTTGGTAAACTTGACACGCTGAGAGTCTGTCAGAGGTTTGCTTTGTTCACTGATGTTCTGGATGTCCAAGACCTCGCACATGAACTCAATGATAGGCTGGGCACGATAGAAAGCAGTCGCTGACACTAAGATAAAAAGACAGGACAATTAACTGGGAAGCACAAAGAACTCTGTTACATGAGTGAGACAGAATCTCCTACACACCGTCGATGTTGAGCATCATGTTCCACATGGCAGGACGGACTGACTGGTGGAAACCGAACCAGACCTCCCTGCCCCCTCCCAGGGGGTGGTAATAACCTTCAGGAGGGGAGAAAAACGAGCGACCCACAGGGGTGTACCTGAAAAAAATAAGAAAATTAATACTCTGATCATTTCTTTCTAATATACTTTTTACATCCACACCTATAGTGTTTAAAACACCTTTCTACAGCACGTTATAACTGTCAGAGCTCACTTATGGCAAGCACACAAAGTCTCTTCTGACAGGGCAGCTGGAAAGGGTACAGCAAATTCCTGTTAGAAACATGACCAGCAGACACAAGGCCTTAGTTCAGATCACATTTCCCTATTCTAGTGCAAATTTGTAAGGCAGGTGTTGAATTACATGGCTGTATCCCTCATCCCTTCTACCACAGGGGTGTAATGGGCAGCAGAGCAGCAGCAAGGAATAACTAACACAAATATTAAGATGGATAGAAGATATATCCAGTCAGGAAGGCCCCACAAGTACCCACCTCATGGAGGGAAGGTGCCGTGTGATTACATCCAGTGCCTGTACAGAATCTTCAGGCACTTCATTCAAGTGCCCTGCCAGAGCTTCCAGCAGCATCTGAAGGCTGACGACTGACACCCACTGAATGGAAACCTTAAATGTCTGGTCCTTCCCCTCTCCTGGAAGTGTAACCTCCATATCCACCTGCCATGGGCACAAGAAAATTAAGCACAAGCTTTTGTTATGGATTGCAGACAGACACAACACTCAGCAACGGTACAGTTTTCTCCTAGGTGTCCTTTGAATCTGTATTTTTGATTATTAGTTTGTGTAATGGCCTTAAAATATTACAATTGGTTCCCTCAGGACTTTGAAAGTTTGTCATTTATTCATCTAAGAAACCGCACTGAAGTATCTTTAAATGTAAATTTTAAGCAGTAATTAGTATGGTGACATCAAAGCTCTGGAGAACGGTGAGTCATTTTTTTAAGTCAGCCAATTAATAACAAGATGTTTTGTGAACCAAATGGGAAGGCATCAAAATCTTTTGGTCAAAAAGGAGACTCGCTGGGAAACACAAATTTCAGAGTTCTGGCACAGCACTTGGGATGATTCTCACACCCCACAGCCCAGAGGGTAACTGTGAACTCTTCCTGGGCATCCCCCATGGCACAGCAATGACCAGATCCCTTGAGAGATCAGTAGATGGGGTGAAGTTTTGTTTAGAGCTGGGGTCCACGTGCAAGGCAGGAACAGCTGACCCGGTTGTTCCCATGAAACAGGAGGACATATCTCCACAGCACAGCCAAACCCAACCAGAGTCATTGCCAGCTACAAAAACTTTATCATCCAGCAACAGAACGAGGGTCAGAACAGGGAAAAAGGAAGTTCCCATCAGAGTGAAAGAAAAATAGCCTCCTTGCAGCTATAAGAGCACAACGTAGTTCTCATGTCTCGTGATATTCTGTAGCTGAAGAACTGGGACGTAGAAACCCAAAGACACAAACTTCAGTAAAACACCAGTGAGCTCCTAGAGACCCTGACTGGCCCTGCCTGTCATTTCCAAGATTACACCAACAGGTGTGACAGTGTTTTGGGTTTATGCCAATAAAAGAACAGTTTTCAAATGACACTGTAACAGTTTTCCTGTGGAAACTTGAAGCAACACTTACTCTGTCCCTGCCAATGGGTAAGGGGTGTGCCGTGTACATGTTCCGCTTCCCATCGTACCCAGGCTGCCGATCCCCAAATATCTGCATCTTGAAGTGCCTCACCATCGTATCCACCACCTCCCTAGGCAGTGATTCATTAAGTGCAAGAACAGAAAATTCAGCAATGAGCTTACGCAATTGAAAATTCTTTTTTTCACTTTTTCTTAAAGGAGCAAGATATGAAAAATAATAATGCTCGAAAGCACCCCCAGGTCACGCCAGGAGCCGTAAATGTCACCTCCAGGTTAAGACACCCAAGTGGGACACACAGGTGTCTGTACAGGTATCTGTGCTGTCAGCAGAGCTACCGCCAAAACAAGCAGAGGAATCTGGAGAGATGTTCACACACAGGAGCAGACACAAGCACCTGCCTTGGGGCGGGTGGGAGCGCTCCATGGATTGATCCACGTGTGGACTCCAAAATCTACAAGCTGAAAAGCCTCCCCTCAGCTGCTACACAAGTTTGTGTAACAGACTGTGGAACAATTACCCGGGACATTCACTTGTAGAGTGTAAAATAAAACCACCTGGAGGTCAATGCTCAGTACATTTCCCAGAGCCTTCCAGATTATGGGCCAATTGCAACACATCTTCGTAAAAATAAGAATATTATAGTTCGCTGAAAACCAACTGCTGACCACAGTACTAACACAAACAGGCCTTTAGCAGATGGAGAATTCCTTCCATTTCCTTACATTCAGGTATATGTGCTTAATTGAAATCAATAAACCTTTATTAAATAACTCCTACCTGTTGACTCTTCGGGGGCGTTTCTCTGGTTTGATATCTACGTCATAGTGATAAACATCAATCTTGGGGATCTGAACCTGGAAGTGATTGGCCAGGAGACGGATGGGTTTCCCAACAGTGCCCAGGCCTGGGCGACGGGGCGGCTGGAAAAGGCTTGTCGGGGGCCCTAGGAAAGTCAAATAAATATGTATGAGATGTGATGGCTCTCTGCATGCACCTCTCAGGTGTGCTACAGGTGACTTTTTGACCAGGCAGGAAGAAATCTTAAGCTTTCTGAGGCTGCAAACAGAGGTGTTCGAGGGTCAGCCTTCCAGCTGCTCAGAACTTCAAGGTAAAAAACATGTTCCCTAAAGCATGTATAGGTAGGTGCCATGCATCATTCTTAAAATTTTAGTGGCATTTGTTCATGACTGTGGTTATGAACTTCACAGAGTCCTGAGAGGGAATGCGACCATACAGATACTATGTATTTTCATGTAATGCAAAGATAAATACATCCCCACCTCCATTTCTAGAACAAACCAACAGCCACAAAAGCCACATTTTGTCATTGTTTTCACTACAGGCTTAAAGTTCAGATGTTAATGATCCAATTTAAATTTCCAACGGAAAGACAGGAGTGAGGAAAGGTTTAGGCTTTCCTCTAAGTAGAAGGATAAGGGGGAAAGCATTAGACAGGTATGGACTCCTACAGACATGGAAGAGATATTTTATCAGTACAAAAAAGGAGCTTCAGGAAATGCTCTACGGAGGAAATTATTAGAGGCCTGGAAGCATTACTCGCATGCAAGCTGGTCACTAGGGAAGCCTTTAGTTACCCTCCTCAAAGTGTTAAGATCTGAGATACCATGTTAACGAGATTAAACTGACTATTTTTTTAAATCGATCACAGCCTCAGCTGACACTGCACATAAAGCAAATGACATTGGTATATTTTCATGGGTTTGTCTATATCTGAGCAGGGCTCAGTGTGATCAAAGTGTCTTCCCTCTGTTGTAGAGTAGCAAAGGAGAGGGCAAGCAGTCTCACTAGAATGCAATAATAAACCTATCATAAAAGTTAAGGCAAGTTTAGCATTATAACCTGACAGCATCCATGTAAGACAAAGACTCAGAGTTTGTACCAGGAGAGAGGCAGGTGACTTCTGTTTGGGTACACTTCAGGGTGCAGAAATAAACTTTAACACAACCATAAACTAAACCCAGGACCAAATCCCAGGAGATCCCACACAGGATTTACAAGCCATCTATGGGCTAGTGCATAACCAAATAAAATTACCAACCCGAGGACACCAGCCCTGGAATATTTCTAAGCAGAAGGAACACAGAGCATGTAAGCAGCTGAAGCCCACTGCCACGTCAGCTCCGCAAAGCCGCAGTGGCAGGGGGCTGCTGGGCACAGACACCCCACAGGACACGTTCCTGGCTCTGCACCCGCCTCATGGATCATGCTCTGTCACAGTCAGGCCAGCTGTGGGGTACAGTTAGTGTTTAAAAAAACTACAGCCGTCTTGACAAGCATGAATCATTGAGGGCAATCAAAGTTTGCTGTGCTTATTTGGATACGAGAGATGATCCATTAATCCCATGCTAATTAGTCTGAAGGAAGTGCAGGCACTGACCTCCTGCAAGAGATTAAATGACAACTATATTTACCCATTTTCCTCCCTTGGTACTGACAAGTTCTGCAAACACGCACAGCAATGCTGCCTTCTGTTCTGACCAAAGGAGATAAAACTTATATCTCCTCCTTCCTAAAGTTATTTCTCAAAGGATTCTAGAGAATCAGCTAAAAACTGTTTTCCCATTTGAAGCCAAGCTGCCCTGGCATCCCAGGATGTTTATCTGATCAGCCTGACTAGGGTTGTATGTGCTGTTATGTTTTAATTTCTCCTACCCCACAACCATTATATACTAAGCACCTCAACCGAATTGCTTCAGACAGGAAGCAGTTTTCAAAACTGAAAGAGGATCTGCTTCTCCAGCTGGAACTCAGGGAGGCCACGATACATCACACACATACAGCAGGCTCTGAGTCAGCCCTCACTACCTCAAACTCTGGATTCTTCTGGAATTGCACCTTTGTGTCAATAAACGCTTCCTATCACACCAAAATTAACATCACTTCGATTATACCAATCGTTTGAATGGGAACTGGATGGGTCAGAGGTACAGGCCACTGAAGGCTAGAAATACACCCTGTAGGCATTTGATGGAAGAATAATCACGGAATAAGACACAAGCAGGAAAACACCACATGCAAAAACCCACCAATATTTAAGCGAAGTTTGTTAGAGAAATAAACAACCGTATTTTCAGACGGTATCACCTTAAACTCTCAGAAATGGCTCAATGTCAAATATAAAACTTATCACTGCACAGGTTGCAGGGCGCGCATCGCTGTGACACTACAGCCCTGCCTGTCCCCGTCCCCGTCGCTGTCCCGCTCCCAGCCCCGTCCCGCTCATCCCGGGGAGGGCGAGGCGCGTCCCCCGGTAGCCCCGGCAGCAGTGGGGCCGTGAGGGCATCCGCAACCCCCGCGCAAAGTTTCGCGACCCGCTGCAGCTCCTCCGCGCCGTGCAGCGCTGGCGGCT
>VZTF01007421.1:2441466-2452414 GCA_013397755.1 Cnemophilus loriae
AGGGAGACTCCACGCCCTCCCTGGACACCTGTTCCAGTGCTCGGCCACCCTCAACATAAAGAAGTTCTTCCTCATGTTAAGGTGAAACATTGTGTTTTAGTTTATGGCCATTGCTCCTCACCCTGTTGCTGGGCACCACAAAAAAGATCCTTTTCGGTGGTGCCCAGCAACAGGGTGAGGAGCAATGTCCATAAACTAAAACACTTCCTCAACATGAGGATGAACTTTCCATGAGGGTGGCCGAGCACTGGAACAGGACGCCCAGGGAGATCATGGAGTCTCCCTATCAGGAGAGATTCCAAACTCACCTGGACGCGTTCCTGTGTCACCTGCTCCGGGTGACCCTGCCTTGGCAGGGGCGTTGGACTGGATGATCTGCAGAGGCCCCCTCCAACCCCAACAATTTTGTGATTGGGTGAAAAGAGTCTGGCACTATTCTCTTGGCACCTGCCTTTGAGATACTGGTATGGATTGATGGGATCCCCTCTCAGCCATCCCTTCTCCAGAATAACCAGGCCCAGCTCCCACAGTCTCTCCTCATCAGAGAGATGCTCCAGACCCCCCATCATCTTTGTGGCCTCTGCTGGACCCGCCCCAGTAGCTCCTTGTCTTTCTTGTCCTGAGGAGCCCAGAACTGGACACAGCACTCCAGATGTGCCTCACTAGGGCTGCGTGTCAGGATTCCCTCCATGACCTGCTGGCTCTTCCCAGGGTGCATCTCACGCATGTGGCCCCTCCAGAGCTGCTGCCCCTCGGGCACCAGGAAGGAGGGAATTGTCTATACCTCTCCTGTTGTGTCCCAAAACCCGACACCTGTTTGCAGGTTTAATAATTAACCCAGAACTCCAGCACGCTCCGTGACAGTTACCCTGATGGTGCCTGCCCACGGCGGTGCTGCTCCAGCTTCACCACTGCTCCCCAAAACCAGGGAATTCTCCCTGCTCAATTAATGACACCCTGAATAACTCCCAGTACCAGCTAAACAGCCTCAGTGGGGTTTAAAACACCTGAAAAAACAGGATTTGTACAAGTCAGGTGAGCCGCAGCACCGAACCTGTCAGGGTTGTGACCACCAGCCCTTGAGGTGCTCCCTGGACACAGAATGGCTGATGATCCACGAGGGCTGCAGATCCAGGAGCCGCTGGCACAACCACAGACATCACCCGGGAGCTGCCTGGGAAGCATCGGCGATGGGAACCGGCTGTGTTCCGCTGAGCAGGGCGTTCAGCTCCGGGGCGTTCAGCATGCCATGGCCATGCCCCCTTATCCTGACAGACAATACATTTGTCTTCTGCTAAAGAGACAACACTTCCAGCCATGTGCCATTAAATAAAGGGCCTAGGCACTTTTTGCCTTTTGAAGCAGTTCACGCTATTTTAGCGAGCTGCTCCCTCGTGCACCCCCTGCGTTCTGTTTAACCAACAGCTCTCTGCTGACTCACCAGAAAGTGAGAAGTCAAAACATTTTATAAATAATAAATGCCGAGTCCACTTTATTTGCCTTTTTTTAACTCGTGGGGCTGATATTTGCCAAGTCGAAACATCAAAATCTATTTTAAAATGAAATGAAATGTGGGATTCTCATATAGAATTCCCTGACAGCAGCTGATGAACATCTGAGGAAAAAACCAGTTTTACCAGACCAGGAACAAACTCCACAGGGTCTGGCAACATTTCTATGGTATTATTCAGTAGATCTATGTTTAAAAAATACGTAGGGCTACACAAATAGTACTTAAAAAAAAAAAATACACCAAAGATACAATCTCTGTCTCAAGAAATCTGCAAACACAAATGCTCAGTCCTGTAAGATGTTGAGCGTGATAAGTAAAGCCTTTACTCACTGCATTATAAATTCAATTAACTTGATAAATATTACACACATATTGAGACATTCCCAACTGCCGCAGCAGTCAGAAGCCTATTTCTCTGTGTTAACCCACCCTCATATTGAAAACAGCCCCATTTCCAGGGGCAAGACTGGATTTGGGAATGACAGACCAGAGTTATGACAGGATTAGCTCTGAAGATTTCCCTCTAAACATCTCATCTGTTACAAGTTGGGGGAGTATGTTGTTTAGTAAAAAAACAGATTCCTAAACTAGCTTTTATAATATAAATGTCTTAACATGGTGCTTGATCCAGTGCTAAAAGTTTGTGTTTAATTTAGAACCTCCTTAATAGCAAACATTTCACCTGTTCCATGGCTGCCTCTGTGTGCCAGGTATGAGTAACAACCCAGCATCAGAAATTACCTAATAAGGCCAATCTTTTTGCCACCTTTTTCTCGTCAGCTGACTCTGACTCTCCTCCTGCCGCAGCAATGAGAGCACAGCCCTGAGGAGGTGTGTTTTTGCAGAGCCAGCATCTGTCCCCCTGTTACTAAACACTAACTATTAAATTAATTACTGGAGCTCCTGCAGCAGCTAGAGGAAAGCAGAACCGTGGTGTTTGTGGTGCGTTTCATGGACATTTGCTTTTCTCACTTCCTCCGTTCTCAGGCTTGCTGGCTCTATGGGAACTCATGGTAGATCAGTCCCTCTGCTCCCTGTCCCTGACAAAACCATACCTGGTAGCAAACACCCCAAAAACTGACCAAACACCCCAAAACACCTTTTTTTTTTTTTTCTGGGCTTGCCTTCAGTGATAGCAGATTCCTACTGGATGACTTGGAAGGATTTGTATTACTGTAGCACTATGTTCTACAAAGTAACTGCAATGATCAAAGAGTGCCAAACATCCCCAATTGGAGATCAGAACAGGGTCCCTGACACTCACCCCAGCTCAGGGCTCTCCCTCCAGCTGCAAAAGAACCACAGAACTAAATGTAGCAAAAATGGATAAAGTAGAATATTTTCACATTTGGATTGACTCTGTACTAGAACATCCCTGTACGGGCCATTCACCTTCTAGTTGGACTCAATGATCCTTGTGGGTCCCTTCCAACTTAGAATATTCTGTGAAATCTGTGAAGTACGAAGTGATTTGCATCTGCTGAGTAGTTCTTCATTGACTTACGTGTTTTCAGTAAATTCTTCTGGTTTCAGAAGCCTTTCTTTTCTTCCCTTAAGGAGCGTAAAGCAGCAATGTTAAGTAAAGAAGTCGTTAAACAACTATATATGCTCTATATGTAGAGGGAATATTCAGAAATTCAAGGGAGAAATGGAAAGAAATTGGAAGAATTTACCCAAAAGGTTCAAGCCTTCATTCACCTAACATGAGTGGGGTTGGTTCAGAGTCTGTACAGCAGCCAATGGAAAATGTGTATCTTTTATCCTGTAAATAGGACACTGCTGACAGTAATAGCTGTGTGTATCTAATATCCATGAGCTCGAGTCGTGTGCTCCCACCCTCACGGTCACCTGGGGACACGACCTGTAGCATATCCCGAAGATCAAAACGAAACACAGGCTCTGTTTAACCCATGAAACAACGCCAAGTGTTTTGGCAGCAGAGCCCCGCCCCCACAATGTCGATAACTGACAGAGCCGTAAATCCCCGGGCCCTTCACGGCCCCTTCCAGCCCCTCCCTTCTCCTCACGTCCCCTCTCGTGTCTTCATGACTCCTCCGATCTGTCGCGTCCCTCTCGGCCCCCTTCGGCCCCTCACGCTCCCTCGCGTCCCTTCTCGGCCCCTCACGGTCGCTTTCGGCCCCTCATGCTCCCTCATGTCCCCTCACAGTCCCTTATGTCCCCTCATGTCCCCTCCCGCTCCCTCAGGACCCCTCACGGTCCCGCCTCAGCCCCGGCGCGGGGAGCGCCCCCACCGCCAGGCGGCGCGATAGTGCGCGCAGGCGGCCCGAGAGCGCGAGCCGCGATTGGTCCATGCCTAAGGGGCGGGGCTACAAGGAACCCCGCCCAACAGGGCGGCCGGAGGCGGGGCTCATGGGGCTCTTCTGGGCAGCCATTGGATGATCCCGGGCCGGGGCGGGGCCAGGGCAGCGCGCGAAGGCTCGAAGCGGTCCCCGGGCGGCGGGAGCGCGGGCGGGCCATGGCGGCGGTACCGGTAACAGCGGAGGGCCCCGTTGAGGTGAGTCCTGCCGCTCCCCTCTGTTCTGCATGGCCGGTTGGCTGCTGCCCTTGGAGGCAGCTCTTGGCTGCCTGCGGCCTTGCGGCTACTCGAGCTGTGGCGCGGTGGAAGGCCGGGAGGGACAGTGGCGGAGGTGGCGGTTGCAGTAACTGTTCCGGTACGGCGCCCGTTCGAGTAGAAGCGCCGGTGGCGGTGCCGGTAGCCACCAGCCAGCTGTGCGCGCCGCCCTTGATCGCGGGCGGTCCCGCGCCGTTACCGGGCTCGCCCATCCTGACAGACTACAGCTCCCAGCATGCCCCCTGCCCGCCGTGCCGGCCGCGGGGCGCGCTGGGAAGGGCGCGCTCAGCCCGTCCTCCCGGGCGCGGTGCATGCCGGGAGCGCTGCTTGGCCCGCGGTGACGGGTCTGAATAAAAATAAATGAATAATAAAATAACGGGGAAAAGTCGTTCAGTCGGAATACAATCACATCAGTCAATGTCAATTGTGTGCTTCTGTGCAAACTCGCTCTTAATTACTACCCTATATGTGAATACCCGTTTGTATTGATAAACATGGTAAATATCAAGAATAATAATAAATACTACTACATATGTAAATATCAATATAGATATGTAAATATCAATATCGATATGAGGAGACTGCATGTGGATCGCATTGTGTGTGAGGGCCTAGCCAAGCTTTCGGAATGATTTTGGATGCCAGGAGTCAGGACCACACAAACAATATTTACCCAGTTAAGAAAATCTTATTTTTCTTTGTAGCTTCCGCTGGCAGATTTGAACCCAGACTTGCAGAAACCCATGGACAGCGACTCTGACAGCGGCCAGGGCAGCTGCGAGACGGCCTCCCCGGGTCCCCTTGGCAAGGGCACAGCATCCTTCGAGGACAGAGGTCTGTAACATTTCCACGAGTTGTTTTTCTCCACAGCTACGTTTTTTGTTTCATAAATACCTTTTAGGAGGTTGTCACTGCTTGACCTGCAGGAATCCAAACTCTTGTTGTTGCTCAGAATGTGGGCAGGCATCTTTAAACCTCTGAAAAGTGTTTTTTGAGCTACAGAAAGAAAAAGAGTAAATGAGACGTGTCTTAATTACTTATTCACTTTCTTTTCTGTTTTGTTTAATCTATGGAGTGTGATTTTTAGTACTATTTCAAGGCAAGACATTGCTAGTGAAGGATTTTCAGCTTTGCCTTTTTTTTTTAAAGGTTAAAAGCCTTTAACATCCATTTGGGTTAATTAAATGCTGTTCTGTGGGGAGAAGTGGATTTTGAAAAGTTGAGTTCAGGCTCATTTGCTGTAGATGGTGGCATAAGCGAAATTTAGCAGATGTAAATTGGGTTGTTTGCGAATTAACTTGTGGCACTTTCCTTTTTTATTTCCACGTGTTTTGCCAGATTCGGAAGAAGAGATTTTTGTGCGTAAAAAAGCAAAAAACCAGAAGGTGCTTCAGGACAGTGAGAGCGAAGAGGGGGAGGATGGAGGCACGTCTGTGCAGGAAGGTGCTGTGGGTGGAGACAAGGAAAATGGGGAGCAAAATGGGGAGGAAAAGGAGAACGTTGCTGCTGAAAAGAACAAGAAATCCCATCGGATCCTCCCAGCTCTGCTGGACAGTGAGGACAGTGACACTGGGGACGGGTTGCAGGTTGAAAACCTTGAAACAAGCAGGATGTCTGGCTTGCCTGGAGGGGAGCTGGAAGAGGAGAGACCCCTGAAATCTGGGAAAAAGTACCGAAAACATAAAAACAGACACAATGCTGAAGAGGAGCCAGCAGAAGAAGCTGTAGGAAAATCCAGAAGAAGGAAGGTGAAGGAGAAAATAATGGAGTCCATTAAACAGCTGAGAAAAGAAAAGAAGCCTGTGGCAGAGGTGGGTATTTTGGCAGAAAACCTCAGATAATTTCTCAGCTAAGTTCAATTTATTATTGCTTGTGGTTATTCTGTTCCAAAGTTTCGGTGTTGTGTCCACATTCCTGCAGCAGGTTTGGGATCCACAGGGATCTGTGGAACACCACACAGCCTGCAAAGTCTGCAGATTCATCTCGATTAAATTGTGTTAAATTGGCAGTTTAAGGAAGTAGAAAACGTGATGATTTAATGCCATTTTAAAATTAATGTCAAAGAACCAAAGGGACCTTCTGAAAGGAATCACACGAAGAATTTATTCTTCTGGAAGCAGGTGGATGGTGGTGAGAGGTTTCCCTTCAATGACAGTGGATGTCTTCTGGATGACAAGGACCTCTTTGATAATGGCTTGGAAGAGGAGAATGATCAACCCCTGGAGGACCAAGAGTCCCTAGAATCCATACGAGCAGCTGTGAAAAACAAAATAAAACAATACAAGGTAACGGTTGACTGATACTAAATTATTGTAAATGTACTCTCTTTCAGACTGCCAGAGGGCAGGGTTAGATGGGATATAGAGAAGAAATCCTTCCCCGTGAGGGTGGGGAGGCCCTGGCACAGGGTGCCCAGACAAGCTGTGGCTGCCCCTGGATCCCTGGAAGTGTCCAAGGCCAGGTTGGATGGAGCTTGGAGCAACCTGGGACAGTGGAAGGTGTCCCTGCCCATGGCAGGGGGTGGCACTGGATGATCTTTAAAGTCTTTTCCAACCCAAATCATTCCATGATTACTGGATTTAGTGGAATTTGTGCCTGAGCAGATTCTAAAACTCTCTTTGACCGTGGTGGAGTTGCATTGCTGTGGCAGAGGAGAGAAGACTCTTCTGGTTTTTATTTTTAAAGATGGAGGGATGTTGTCCTGACGAGTGAAAAAGATAAGGCTGGAGCAGGAGCTTTGGAAATCTGCCCTTGTGTGGGGTCTGTGCTGGTTTATGAGTACACTTGGTGCCTTTGCCCACCAGTGGTGGTTCTGCACTGTTATTTTTGATGTGTTTGCCCTTGATAGCGCCAGTGTATCGACAGAAATTGTTGAATTTCTTCTTATGCCCCACAGAACAAAGAACGTTTTCCTGAGGGTGAGGGCTACAAGCATGTATTTGATGAGGAGAATGAGGAGCCTGTATTAAAGGAGCCAAAAAGGAAGGTGAAGTCTTCATCTTTTTGAAGCTCTGTATTGTTGTTTGTCGTGACTAAAATGGTTTTGTATGCACAGTGTGGTTTTGGTTTTTTTTTTAAACTGGATGCTTTATTTTGATTCCTTTCTGTTTGAAAGGGAAAAATAAGCTATTTAAGAAGTAAAGAGAGAGCCCCATGTTTGTTTCCTGACTTCAGAAGCCTTTCTTTTCTCCCCTTAAGGAGCGGAAAGCAGCAAGGTTAAGTAAAGAAGCCATTAAACAACTACACAGTGAGACCCAACGACTTATTAGAGGTAAAACTGAAATTCTTTGTGTGTAAAGGGGTATAAACTGTTCAGAAATTCAGAGGAGAAATTGAAAGAATTTACCCAAAAGGTTAGAGCTTTCTTTGACCCAACATGACTTATTGAGGGTTGAAGGGTGCAAGACCATTTTTACTGAGGGACCTGTGAAAGGTATTTTTGTAACTAATGAAAATAAAGATGCTTGTTATCAAATAAAGGGCTCAGATGGTGTTTTAAATCTTCTCTCATTGTCTTTCTCTGGCAGAATCATCTGTGTCTCTCCCATATCATGTGCCTGAGGCCAAAAGTGTTCATGACTTCTTCAAGCGCAGACCTCGGCCAGCATGTCAAGGAAATGCCATGGCCCTGCTGAAGTAAGGACTTACAACTTTCATCAACTTTAAGCATCTCTAGCTTTTCTTTTGAGGCTAACCAGACTTTCTCAGCCTCCTTTAAATCCATAAAAGTAGGAAATTAGGTGAATGTCACTGCTGACATCAGGCAATGCTGTGCTTCTGACACGGTTGTACTATTGAAGTGATCAGGGCCAGGAGTAACTCCTATGAAGGAACTTGCTGATGCAGAGTTACTTTAATGGGATTTAGGCTGAACCTCAACATTTTACTTGGACTGTTTCTTCTCTGAGTAATGTGTAGTAAAATACTGAAGCTACAGCAGGCACAAAATCCCTCAGGAATTTCATACTGTGGTGCTGTAACCAGTACAAAGCTTTACTCTTCCTTAAGTTCTAAAAATGAAGTTTTCCAGATTTCTGTCCTTCACGTCTTCCTGCACATTAATGACAACAATTAGAAAATGGTCTCTTCCTGTTTGTCCTCAACCTCATCTCCCTTTCACACTAGCCATGGATGGTATGTTTCTTTCTGCCTTTGTTAGGTCCTCTAAATACCAGCTGCCCCTAAATGAAGAATCTGCAGCCACTGGGAACTTGAGCAAGGATTGCAAAGATGGGCCAATGGAAGGTGATCAGTCAGCAGCTGCTGAACCAGAAACGAACCTGGGCAGAGATGCTGATGCTTCTGCAACTGAGCCTCTTGCTGCTGTAGGAAAGAACTTGCCAGAGGACTGTGCTGAGCAGCCCAGGCAGGACAGGGAGGGTTCTCATGCAGTTACAGGGACTGTAACTGATGATAACACACAGGAACAGCAGCTCTCCAACTGCCTGAGCGCTGCCTGTGATGGGCAAAAGGAGAGTGAAATTCCTCCAGCATCTGGAGATGCCCTCATGCATGGAGGGGAAACAGCACCAGATGTACAAGGTGAAACAAACAGTCAACAAGTGGGGCCTGGACTGGTGGCACAGCCTGAAAGAGTGAGGAAATCCAAGCTGGATAAACTTCGTGAACTGGGAATAGACCTGTCCATCCAGCCAAGAATCTGCTCTGACAATGAATCCTTCATAAACCTCGATGAAGCTGATTCAAATAAAGGTATCACTTGTGTTGTAGTCCTAAGCAGTGTTGATCTGAGCTTAGCTGGAAAAGCTCAGAAATATTTAGGTGATAGAACAGTCAGGCACATTCACTTACTAGCGTGGATTCTTTGAGACACGTTACAGAAATTTGGAATTGCCTGGTGGCTGGGAAGCTGGGCTGGAAGGGAATTGAGGTCTTGTGGACAAATGGTAGTCAATGGTAAGATGATTTAATATTAGTTAATATCAACTAACTACCAGCTACAGCACCAATATTCTGTAGTGGTTTATTGTTAGTTGAATAGAATGGTTTTGCAAATACTTTAGTATTAAAGATTCAGCTTTTAAACTATCCTTGGGGGCAAAAAAAGCTCAAGACCTACTCTCACTACAACTTTTAACAATCAATGCTATCACATTAATTTAATTAATATGTATTTAAAGAACTAGAAGCCCTGAAAGCACGTTTCTTGAAGCACACTCTCCAGACATCGAAATCCAAAGCAGAACGGACCATAAACATGAACATTATCCGTAAGGAAACGACATCTGATGGGAAGGAGGAGCTGAGAGCAGACGTGGTGCCAGCAGTTTTGGCTGCAGAGAGCCTGGAGGAAACAGTCCACACAAAGCCAGGTGGGTGGGGGAGAAGAAGAGATGAGGGTTGAATTGGGAAACACTTTTGTCTTTATTTTCCTCTCTCATGCTCTGTTTCCCAGTGCTGCCCTATGAAATACAGGTGAAGGGATCTTCATCTGTACAATTAGTGTGTATGTTCCCCCTAATGGACAGACCTGTTTTAATAAAAAAATTCTTGGTAGACCACTTAAATAGCAGTGGCCTGTGTAGGACAGCCTCAGTGAGATCTTTGTGACTGGTTCCTTATATTTTTCATGCTTCCATGAGAAGCTGTGGCTGCCCCATCCCTGGAAGTGTCCGAGCCCAGGCTGGATGTGGCTCGGAGCAAGCTGGTCTAGTGGAGGGCGTCCCTGCCCATGGCAGTGGTGGAACTGGGTAAACTTTAAGGTCTCTTCCAACCCAAACCTTTCCCTGAATCTTTTCCTGTGCAGGTGAGAAGCTCCAGGCC
Source organism: Cnemophilus loriae (assembly GCA_013397755.1). Classification (NCBI taxonomy): domain Eukaryota; kingdom Metazoa; phylum Chordata; class Aves; order Passeriformes; family Corvidae; genus Cnemophilus; species Cnemophilus loriae. The sequence goes on from VZTF01007421.1 coordinate 2,451,336, forward strand.
CTGAAGGCCAAGCTCCAGGAGGCCATGAAGCTCCGCAGGACCGAGGAGCGCCAGAAGCGGCAAGCGCTGTTTAAGCTGGACAATGAGGAAATGCTGGAGGACGAGGAGGAAGAGGAGGAGGAGGAAGAGATGACAGATGAGTCTGAGGAGGAAGAAGAAGAAGAAGAAGAAGGTTCATACGAGGTCTGTATGCAACATTTTTTCATAACCTCATCAGCTTCTCTGTTCTGCTTCCTCTCCCCGATGGAATGGGACTTCTGTACACTACTAATTGGGGAAATCACTGAGAATTCTTCCTAGAAGCTAAAAAATTGCTATAATTGGCATATTCAGGGTTAGGATTGTCCAGCCTTGAATTTGTGAGTATTTTCTTTATTTGTCTAAACACTATTAGAATCAAATAGAAGTGTTTGAAAGATTCTGATGCCCACTTCTCTTTTTAGAAATCCTTGGCTCATTGCTGGCAGGGCCAAACAGGTCAAAAGTGCCCGACCTGGGGTAGGGTTTGTCATGGCAATAATCATTATATCTGTGCTGTGTTTGGGGATGTTTTTTAGAATTCAGAATTCCTGCTTGATGAAGCAGAGGAAGATAATGAAGATACAGAAGAGAAACACATCGAAGATGGTGATAAAGAAACCGACAAAGAATCAATTGATGGAGAAAAGCTGGAGAAATCTGAAAACTGTGATTCTGTTCTAAAACATCCTTCCACAGAGTCTACATTGATGCTTTTTAAGGACAGCTCCTCAAAAATGGGGTAAATAAGCCCAGCCTTAAAAATGGTGACTGAGAAATTTTAAATTTGATCAGCATGGGTAGATGTTTTTATTGAAAGTGCCTTCTATAAGTATTTTTGTATTACCTTGGTTTTTTTGCAATTCATCCTGAATTTATTAGCAAATACCTTTTATTTAATGAATTGCAGATATTCTCTTCCTGATGAGAAACTGGAAATGGAAGAAACTGCAGACAAAGGACCTACCAAGTCAGGTAAAGTAGAATTATTGCCCTAGTTAACTGTTGTTTTTTTTTTTTTTTTTTTTTTTTTTACCTTTAAAAATTTCTTTTTTAGTTTT
>VZTF01007421.1:2460980-2473764 GCA_013397755.1 Cnemophilus loriae
TGGGGATCAGGGCTCCAGGGGTGGGGATCAGGGCTCCAGGCCCAGGCACTGCTGCAGCTCAGCCTGGGTAGAAGCTGGTCGAAGCTTGCACTCAATCCTGGAGATCTTTTCCAGCCTCAGTGCTCCTGGGAAATGGTGTCTGCAGGGCTCTCCTGGGCTGAAGGAAGAGCTGATTTCACTTCTTGCACTTCCCTCCCTTTCCCCAACCCCAAACTGTGCCTTGGGATAACTCGGAGGAGTTACAGCTGAGAGTTGTGATGGGTGATGTTTGGGTTTGACTTGGGTGCAGAAGTGGCTGCAGCCTGAGCTTTTCATGAGTTGGCTAGCTCTAAGAATAATGCCTCTCCGTGCCTCAGTTTCCCTTTCCCACACAGGGGACAGGAGGAATAAAGCCCACGGGATCTGAGTTCCTGATCCTTGACTGCACCACGGGAGCCTTGATAAGAGCAGTGCTGCTCATACACAACGTTACCTGCTGAGTTTGCAGACAGAATGAGCTTTTGGGAACCCAAATGATAATGGAGAAATTTTGAAAAAGGACTTAAAAGCAGAGGGAGGAGTGGCCCTGGGTGCGTGGTAAAGGTTGACATTGCAGACACGTTTATAATCCCAGCTCCCGCCGCCGCGCGGCTCCTCGGGGCTCAAGGCACTCACTGAATTATGTTTTCTTTCCCTTTTTTGCCAAGAGACTGAAAAGGGGAGAGAAAAAAAACGATTTGTTTGTCTTGTCTAATTTAATTTATGTTATTTATCAAATAGACAGGTTATTTGGGAAACCAGATGGACCCAGGCTAAAATCATCTGTATTTCCAACATGTGAAAAATTATGCTGGAGTGGACACATGAAAGGCAGCACGGGGCAGGTTTGCTGAGCACTCACCACGTGAGCTCTGCACCTCATCTGTCCTGGGCCTCTAATCAGTTGTCCCAGACCCATTATGAGGGTTAAAGGACAAAAAGACCCCCAGGCACCCACGGGGGTGTCTTCCAGAGCAGCCATGTCACAATTATTTACCCTCCCTGGCTTTCACTTGGCTCATGGACTGGTGCATCCCTTCCCCAGGGAGGGATGGGGTGAGGTTTTGGGCCTAAGTAAATGTTTGAGTTGGGTTTGGGAGCAGGGCAGGTGCTGTTTTTGGTGTCTGTTTTTTTCTCCTTTGTGTTTTCTTGTTGGAAAAGGAAAAACAGGCGATGGAGAGCAGCAAGGATGGCTGAAAGGGAATAGATAATGCAAGAAATACAGAAATACAGAAGGAATATAGTAAAACCAAGAGCCCTCTGTTACTAATGCTTTGAACACCCCAGTTGCTGCCTGGAGCAGCCCCCTGTCCCTGACCTTCCCTGTGCCCCAGGGCAGGACCCCAGCAGCCGGGGGGGCTCCTGGCTGTGCAGAGTCCAGACAATGTCATGGCACAGAAAACAGCTCTGTGAGACCTGCAGGGTTTAGTGGGTGACCTGTAAAGCAGCAGTTTCATTCTGTATTAACTATTAGTCATTAATATTAATTCCGGCGCTGCGCGTGCTCCATGCAGACAGATGTTCAGTCCTTGAGGGTTGTTATTTTCTCCTGTATCATCCAGAAGCCCAACTTAGGGCTGACTCCAGCTCTGCTTCTCCAGGCAGCAGAGATCTAAACCAGCTGTAATTAAAGAAAACGACATAAAAGATTGCAGCGTGTGGGGGGAGGGGAATCAGCAAATCTTACAGCTTTGCAAGAGATTAATTTTATTTTTAGCTAATATTTTTCTCTGCTCCTCAGGGCTGTTTTCATGCAACACGCTCTGTGCTGCTTCCCTTGCAGTGGCCCATTGATTTTCAATATTTTGATGGTGTTTGTGCACGTGGCCACGGGGGATCAGTATCCGAGGGGCACGTTCATGTGTGTCCTCGCTCCCTAAAAGCCACCTGTGGTATCCCAGCCCTCACCTTTGCCATGGGCATGTTGCACAGAGCCCAGAGGTCCCACTCCATCCTGGCACGGCTGGCTGTGGCTGCTGTGCCAGGCCAGGCTCAGTCCTGAAATCCCAGCTGGAGGGAGACACAGGCCAGCCCTGCAGCATCTTCCTGCACTGCCCAATTTCCAGCTGCCACTTCCCAGACACTCTTCCTGTGCAGGAAGAATAATTAACCACCAAGGTTCTAATGCTGCCCTCCCAGCTGCTCAGGATGCAGAGGTGGCATTTCCACATTCCTACTTTACGTGGAGCCTGAAGGAAACCCTCAAACTTTCCCAAATAACCACCAGATTAGAGAAAAAATGGCTTTTCCTTCCTCCCTCCTGCTTCTCAGTGAGCCTGGATGGGGCAGACGGCCCTAATCATGCCTGGGAATGTGAAGTTCAGGAGCTGCCACTTGGGCTGGCTTTTTCCCAGTCCCAGCTCCGGGCTGGCACTGTGCTGGAACGGGACATTGCTGTGGCTCACTGAGACACCCTGAGCCCCCTGGCTGGCAGCATTGGGGTGCCTCAAGATGCCTCAATGAGCCCCTCTCAGCAACCTCCCGGTCAGGGACCCACAGAGAGGTTTTGGCATCCGAGACGTTTCCCGTCCCGTCCCATCGAAGCTCCGTGGCAGAGCCGTGGTGACCACAGCCAGCATTTCCTGCAGGATGCACCTCCCACTCCGCCAGGGCCAGCGCAGACACTCCAACCGAGGGCCACGCCAACCCATCCTGCCACTGCTGTAAGAGCATAATTAAATCAACAGGCAATTAAACCTGCCACGTGGTCCCCATTTCGCGTGGCGTGAGGGCGACGCTCGCGGTGCAGATCTGCGAGTGAGGCATCCGGGATGAGCTCACAGGCAGCACCGGGCTGGTTTTGGTGTCCTTCGCTCCACCTACGGATTTGCTGAGGGTGTGTGGTCTTCGGAGCTGGGATGACACGAGCCCCAAAGTATGATAACATCTCCCGAGGTGTGACTGCAACCAGCCCCCAGCTCCGTCCATCCCCTACGCTGCAAAGGGAAAAGAAAAGGAAGGAAGGGAAGATTAGATGGGATCAGTGTGGTTGGCAAAGACCCCTGAACATCTGCAGGGGCAAAGGCAGGGCTGGAGGAGCTGGGTTTGGTACCCCTCAGCCAGCACCCAACTCAAGTCTGGAGGGTTGGGATTTGTCCCACTGGCTGGGCCTTGCCCATGGCTCCTGCTAAAAGGCTGTGAGCAACCCTGCTGGAGTCTCCAGCTTGAATGGAAACTGGAGATGCCAAACCAAACCCCATCGTGGTGCTGATGATGACCCCAGTCTGGTGAGGCTGGTGCTGGTGGGCTGGCAGGTGAGCCAGGCATTGCATCCACTCCCTAAAGCCACAGCTCCATCCCAAGAGCTGTGCCACGGTGGCCACGGGGTGTTTTTAATTCAAAGTGCAGGACATAACAGCAAAATCCTCACACAAATTTCTCCAGGGCCACTACTGAGGGCATGGGGCTGATGGTGTCCCACTGCCCTGGGGGCCCAGCGTGATCCCCAGCGATGGGGGACAACCAGAAGGGGACATTGCTCTCTGCTCTGCCCTGGTCCCCCGTGGTCCCCCAGCTCCGGGGTCGGGGCTGGCTGAGCCGGCGTTGCCGGGAGCTACGCACACATCCTGCAAGGGGAAGAGCCCTGCTCCCAACATCTGCTTGGCGTTTGTTTGTCTTTCATTCCCATTCCTGCCCTGCCTCCCCCTCCGCTTTCATCCCTCCATCTGCACAGGCCTAAAAATAGGGCCGTGGCCAGGCTCGGTCTGTGCCTCATCAGCCTGTCGGGGTTTTGGTATGATCCCATTTGTGGCCCGACAAGGTGGGGACAGGACCTACCAGCGTCCCTCAGATGCCATTTTCCTGCCACAGATGCCACGTGGCTGTTCAGGAGCACCTGCACCCCTGACTTTTGCCCTGGGCAGTGTTCCCTGCTCCCAGCCCAAAATGCTCCATCCTGGGCACGGGGAATCTCAGGCTGAGCCTCATGTCAGCCCCTGCATGGCCCCAGTGCTGCACCTGGGGTGGGGATGACACCGACCACAAAGGTGCTCCTGTGGCAGAGGAAGAGCAGAGGGGTGTCCCCAACCCCCCAAGCTCACATACTCCCCAAAAGTGCCTGGGGTGAAGAAGTGGAGCCACAGGGATGCCCTTATCACCTGGCTGGGGCTGCAGCAGGACCTGCTTCTGCCACCGGGGCTGCTCTGGGGTCTCTGTGGGTCCCCAGGGGCTGCTCCGGGAGTTTCCATGCCTCCTGCTCCCCAGGCAGGCTCATCCCCTCAGCCCCTCCGGAGTGTGGAGCAGGATGAGCATCAATTTGGCACGTCCCTGTGTCCCCCTGCCCGTTCCCCAAGTTGCTATGAATAAATCATTGTTTTATTAAAGAGAAGCAGCTGCTTTTTTTCTTCTCCCTTTTTTTTACTTTTTTTGACACCCCATCCGTACCCACGGAGCCCTTTGGCACATGCTCGAACGCTGAAGCCCCATTGAGGGCCCCCGGAGCATAGCAATTGATACACAGAGATCCCCAAATCCTATTCAGGCCCCGCTTTTCTGCACGAGCAGCCTCTAAACAGCTCATTCACTGCTCTTTTTGTCGCCGGGGTTAAGTGGTTAAGTGTGTGTGGATCCCATAAAAGGCCTTTACTCCATGAAAAGCTATATTTACATTGTAATCACCAAAGAACTGTTTAGGCAGTCAATAGCGGGGCAGCGGCGGCGGGGGCTCGGCGGCGTGTCCCTCACCTCTCCCGCTGAGCCCCCCGGAGCAGGACTTTTGTGGGATTACGTCCCCCCTCGCCAGCTGCCGGGGGCCGCGGGAGCCGCCGCTCTTTGTCTCGGCGCGGAGCCGGGCACAGCCCAGGCTCCTGAAGCAGCATCCTGCATCCCGGTGGCCCCGGTCCCCCCGGCAGGGACGGCACCCCGGAGTCCCGCTCAGCGCCGGAGGCCTGGGATGAACCCGGTGGGATGGTGGCTCCTGGGTGACCTGTGTCCTGGGTGGGCTGGTGCCAGAGCACTCGTGGCCACGAAAGGACCTTGTTGAGCTCATCTCGTCATCAGTGGAAGGATTAGGTTGGATATCAGGAGAAGGTTCTTCCCCCAGAGGGTGCTGGGGCACTGACCAGGCTCTCCAGGCTGCCAGAGCTCCAGGAGCGTTTGGAAAACGCTCTCAGGCACAGGGAGGGATTGTTGGGGTGTCTGTGCAGGGCCAGGGGTCAGACTTGATGATCCTTGTGGATCCCTTCCTACTCAGGATATTCCATGATTCTATTCTGTGATTAACCAACCTCCTGCCTCCAGGAGCCTCCCTGGTACCCCGTGAGCGAAGTGTGAGCTAAAATTTTATCACTTTAACAAGATTAATTGAGCACAGCCAAGAATGGCAAAAGCAAAAATTAATTCACCGAGAGCAAGGCAAGGGCTTCCCTTTCCACCAGCAGCAATTTCCATGTAATCAATTAGACGATGTTCCAACTGATATCCCTGTCGGGGAACGCGCCTGCTCTCCCCACGCGGGAGAGAATATCCATAACAGCAACACTCAGAGACTAAATACGAAAGAATCCCCCCATATTCCCCTGGAAACCCCTGTGAGGTGTGCCCAGGAGGAGATGGCACTGGGACAACCAGTGGGAATGGGAGGCTGCACCCAGCAGACACTCGGATAGGGATGGAGATGGGGATGAGGTCAGGAATGAGGCTGGAGATGGAGATAGAGATGATGGAGATGAGAATGGGATGGAATAGGATGGGAGCAGGGACAAGGACGAGAATGAGGATGGGGATGCTTCTCCCAGACACATGCCAGCAGAGATCCCTGTTGAGGAGCAATTCCAAACCACACTGGTCCCACCAAAACCCACAGGGAGTAAGGTGGGCGCAGCCCATGGGACACTGCCACCAGCTCCTGGGTGCTGGAGTGGTGGTGGAAGAGCTCCACTTGGTGGGTGCTCCCTTCCCCTGCTGTGTTTGTCCTGTTTGCTCCTGAAAAACAGAAATTAGGATGTTTTTACAGTTCTCAGTTGCACAGTCCAGCTTTTCCTCGTGCCTTGCATGAGGCTTTGTGATACAAGAAGTTTAGAAGTCTTTTATTGCACCCTCCTGCCCAATACAGAATGGAATTACGAGGCTGGACAGGCCGGTTAAGTGAAGAAAGTGACTTTGCCAGTGGGCAAAACCCCATGGATGGGGCTCCTGGCTCCAGCACGGCCTGAAGGATGAATGAAGCTCCTATTCCCTGGATAGGAGCTGGGAGGAGGGTGCCTGGTGCCCTGCATGTCCCTGTGCCATGCCCTGCACTGGCAGCACCGTATTTCCAGCATCATGGCTGGACCCTGCGGCACCGGCTCTGCTCCCGGCCCTGCCTTGCCGAGCCATTCGCATCATCCCAGGGTTTTGTTTTCCCTCTGGTTTGGCTCCTGCCTGGATTTTTCAAAGGCTCCGGAGCAGCGAGCGCCCTTCCTCCCCCGGCCGGCGCACATTGTTCGAATTAGTGCCTAAATGAAAGGATATTGTTGGTTCCTGTTGGGAGATAATAACCTCGGTAGCGGAGGGAATTTCACCCATGCAGAGAGAATTTGCTGGGCTGTTCCCGCCAGCAGAGCCCCTCGCCGGGGTCCGTCTTGCTGGGACGATGGCTGATGGGAATGGGTCGGCCAGGAAGTGCGGGTTTATCTTGGCATGCCGCTCTAATTGCTCAAAACTCTGCTTTCTGACCTCAAAAATGTGCCACCGCTCCCCATCTGGCACAGGGGCACCTGTGGCACAGCACAGCCGGGGTCAGCACCAAAAAGCAGAGGTTGCCAGCCTCGATCCCCATGGAAAATGCTCCTGTTCCCAAATTCTGATGGGATTGTGGCTTTCCCTCTTCCTTCCCATCCGTCTGCCTTCTCCCATGGCTTAAGGAGATATGAACCCCTTACTGTGCCATGGAAGTGGAAGAAAGAGAAAAGAAAATGTACACAGGCAATGGAAATCCCAGTATTTCCACTTTTACTAAAGCACAGAGGATTTCAAGCATATGGAAAACATCCTCGTCAGCCCAAAAGGCCAAAAGGCACCTTCTGTTTTTCTGTTGTGGGGATCCCAAGTGTCTCCTGCTGCCTGAGTGGGTGTCACCACCATCCCCAGGATGCTGTGGCAGGTGCTGGTGGTGTGGAGCTCACAGGGACACAGGGACAAGCACGGTGGCACCTGGATGATGCCAGGGCAGGAGGGGATGGGCTGTGGGACCTCCCCATGGGACCCTGCTCCTCGCAGCCTGTGCTGGCCAGGTGGGCACCAGTGCTGAGCCCACCTCCAGCCATCCCACCTGGCTTCAAGCTGGATGGTCATTTCATTGTACACCCCAAATTTTAATAATTTTTTTTAGCCAGTTGTGCTCTGACTGAATTTTTAACAGATGTTTTGACTTGTTATAGGTGAAAGAAAAATAACTCAAAGTGTCTCTTGATTAGAGCTTGTTCAAAGTTCTCTAGTGGAGCTGTTTCCACATCAGAAAATCCTGACTATGTGCAATCAAACATTTAATTTCCACGGACACAATATCAGAGGATTCCTTCAGGTTAGAATCTGTTACAGTTATTAATCAAAGCGGCGCAGCTGAAATGAAACCTTTTATTGAATGTTGTGACAAAGGGATAAATTAAAGCATTTCTGGAATGTATCAGATTTGGGTCCAAGGCTGAAATTTCAAAATCCTGACGTTTTTTCTGCGTTATGAGGTCCAAATGTGGAGCCTTTCTGTGTCAGAACAAGTGTGCAGCAGTTATGGGGTGCTGGGAGCCGCGTGGCCGTCACCGTTCCATGGGCAGGGAGGGAGGGGACGGTCCCGTCGCTGCCGAGGGGTCTGGGCTGCAGCACATGTCACACATCCCCTTCCCAGTTAGCGACACCAGCCCTTCCAGGGACACTCTAGCGAGGACCCTGCAGGAATGTTTCCCTGCGTGCCGTGGCCCCGGAACAGCCAAGTGACAGTGATCAAATAAAAAATAATATATACTTCAATGTACACTGAGATTTTCATCCCCAAGTCCTTGCAGAGAAATAAATCCATCCGCTGGAGAGCTCTGCCGGCAGCCAGGCGGGGGTGGGACCGTGGCCGGAGCAGATTTGAGGACCCCAAGGCAGGGACCCGCCCGCGGCGCTGGGAGGTGACGCCGAGGGGCAAAGCCACCCAGAGGCACCGGCTGTGGCGAGCGCCCGTCCCTCCCCCTTCCTCTCCATTTCCCAAACAATTTCCTAATCAGACCTTTCTGTCTGGAGTTTATTAGTGATTCACAGGCCGAGAGGAAATGGTGATTTTTGGGTCCTGGTCTGATGGAAGGGGTGGAGTCGGCAGCAATATTCCCCTTTTGTGGCGCAGCAGCGGATAAACCGCAGAGGAAACGTCAGCGGGAGCCAGCCCCGCTCCCTCGGCCGAGCCCTGCTCTCTCCGCCAAGAGAAATCCATTTTTTGGGGGGGGTTTAGGAAAGGGAAGGGTAAGGAGGCTTCCTCCCCAGCATGAGTGGTTTGCCAAGGGGCTCTCTGCCCCCGCCGGGTGACAGAGCTGCGTGTCCCAAGGTCCCCATCACCAGTGGCTCGTCCCTCCGGCGGGAGGGTCACACCTCCGCTGGGCTCCCCGGCCCCGCATCCTCATCCTCCACCTCCTCCTCCTCCCGGTGCTACCCAAAGGATGATTCTCGGGGCTGGGAGCTGTTGCAGCGAGCAGAGTCTGACCTCCGGTTTGGTGCAAACGGTCTGACCTCCGTGGGATTCCCAGCTCCTCTGAAATCCAAGCTGGCTGCAGATTCCTGGCATTTTTCACCAAATACAGTGCATCTGCCACTGCTTTTGATTCTGATTGAAAACGAATTCGAGTTACAGGTAGACATCGGGCAGCAGGACCAGGCAGGGGCTGCAGCTGCGGACAAGGGAACGGGGTCACCTGGATCCAACCCCCTCCGCCCCTTCCCCAGCCTTCGAGTGGTGTTTTCCCCAGAAAATCCTGTGGGAAATGCAGACCATGGGATGCTGTGCGTGAGAGCAGGAGAGGGCTGGGGATGGGGATGAGGATGGAGCAAGGCCAGGGATGGGGCTGGGCTGGCAGGGATGCTTCCTCCCTCCAGACCGGCGGCTTTTCCGGCCCCTCTCCAGAGAGGAACGCCAGCACTTGTATAGCCTGGGGTTGCTTTTCTTTTCCTCAGCCTAAAAAAATGACCAGGATCTATGAAAATAAGAGCGTTGTTTTTAAATTTTGTGAGGCCAAGAGGACAAACCTGTTAATAGCATCCTCCTCCTCCTCTTCCTCTCTCCATCTGCAGGACCTGCCACCGCTCCCAACACGAGGTTTTCCAGCCCCAACTCTGCAGTCACAGGGGACCTTGGTGGTCCCAGTGGCAACGTTGGACCTCAATCCTCACAGCCCTCAGTCCTTGTGAAGCCCCTCACAGCCAGGGACATCCACAGCCACATTGCTCAGAGACGTCACCCATGGCTTTGACCTGATGCTCAGCCCCAGTTTCAGCTGGCTGTGGGGAGAGCTGCTTCCCCAGGACCCCCCCTCACCCCTCCCCTTGTATTTACCCGAATGTGTTTACAATTACAGAGAATGCCAGGGAACGCAGAGCGCCGTGGCCAGCGAGTCAGCGTCGGGGCAGTGCGGGCTGGAGGTCAGCACACTGTTTACTTTAATTTCTCTGAGAGCTTTTTGGGAGATTTCCCTCCTCCATTATTAAACTCAGATGAGCCGCTGGGGAGGTTAGGTCGCATGTGGTTCAGGGCACTTTTTTCTTTTGTAATTTTTTTTTTTTTTTTGTATTTGCAATGTTTCACCCTTAACTCTTTCGGGACAAGCTGCCCATCTCAGCACTGGGGTACCAGGATGAGCCCACGAGTGGGATGGTGGCTCCTGGGCGGGCTGGTGCTGGAGTGCTCAAGGCTTGAAGATGCCAGCATGAGCCCATCCGAGCATCACTGGGAGGTTTAGGTTGGACTTCAGGAAAAGGTCCTATCCCCAGAGGGTAGTCGGGCACTGAACAGGCTTGCCAGGGAATGGTCATGGCCCTGAGGCTGCCAGAGCTCCAGGAGCATTTGGAAAACCCTCTCAGGGACATGGTGGGATGCTCAGGGTGGTTCTGTGCAGGGGGCACGGGGGCTGCAGGCAGAATCTGAGCAGCACCAGCACCAGCACTCGCCTGCTCCTGCACCCCCAGCTCCCGGCACGGCCGTGGATCCCCAGCCCATCCTGCACCAGTGGCTCTGAACTCCGGTGTCTCCTTCCCGGCAGAGCGGTCGGGACCGGCCGTGGCTGCGACGCGGGGCTGATGTCATGCGGGCACAGGGCCAAGTGCCAGGGCTCCTTCTGGGACCAATTTGGTTCAAAGCCCGTGGCACATTGCAGCGGTTAGCGGGACGCGCGGCAGATGAGGAGCAGACGGCGGCTTCCCTGAGCGGGGTGAGCGCAGGGAGTAGGGAGCTGGGCCCTGGGGTTGAAGGATGATTTCCACCATGGCCAGTGCCAGGCTCCCATCTCTGGCACGTCCCTGTGACAGCGCCAGGTCTCTGCTGGTACAAGGTCACAGAGGCTCCCCCAGCTAGCACAGGCCCTGAGGCCAGGGAAGGGCACGGCATCCAGGCCCCAGGGAATGGCCCTGGTGGAGTAATTGGTGCCAGTGCCTTCTGGAGAAGCTCCAGTGGGTCACCCCAGCACCCTTCTCCCTTCCAAGCCCAGGATCCCCAGCTCCAAAACCCCAGCGCATCAAGTCCTGTGCTCAGCCTTCTTAAATTATTTTTAATTTCCTGGAGGGCAAGCTTTTAATTTATTTCTGGAACAAACTGGGGGAAGGGAATATGACTCTGAAATCCATCACTAAGCCCCCTCCACTTCCAAACCTTCCCTTTCCCACTGTCTCCGAAAGGACCAGACCAGCCCTCCCTGAGTCCCCAGGTCCTCTCTGTCATGTGCCCCAAGATGGGGTTCCCTGCTCTGGGGTTCCCCACAGTGTCCCCACAGGCAGGTCCTTGCAGGAAGGGACAGCTGGGGCTGAGGGGACACTGGCTTGCAGGGGAATGCAACTGTTTTCACAGGAAGCAGCAAATCCTGCTGGTCTCCATCAGACACAGACAATCCCAGGAGCTGGGCTGAACCTGAGCTTCACCAGTGCAAAATTCCAGTGAGACAGATCCCTAAAAACCCTGCTTCTGGATCCCTCTGTGAACCCAGAACTTCCCTGGCTCCCACCATGGCTGGCACTTGGGGGAGGAACCGCAAACCCCTCAAAGCAGTGGAGCCAGAGCCAGGGCAGCAGGTTTGCAGCAGACTCCAGCACATCTGCACCCGCTGGCCTGCGGGGATTCCTGGGGTGGGGACAAGCAAAGCTGAGAGAGGAGCAAACCCTGTTCTGCCCTGGAGCCAAACTCCAGTGGCACTCAGTGTTTTCTGTGCTGTTGAAATCTAAACCGGAGATGGAAAAGGCCTCTTTGGGATGTGCCTCTTGGTAAACGGGTGAAGAAGGTCCCTGAATGGATCAAAATTCCCTCTGTGCTCTCAGTGATGAAAATTTCACTCTATTTGAGTTCAGGCCACAATGGGAGCGAAGCCCAGAGCAGCACAAAGCAAGGGCTCGGCTGATGGCAAAGGCTGAGCTGAGCCCATTGCGTTCCCAAACTCCTGTTTCTGTCCTGCCCGTTCCCAGACACCTGAGTCAGCTCCTGCCTTTCCTGTGCGTCAGGAAGGGTTCATTCCTTTAATCCCAGGCTTCCCCTGGAGCTGCAGCTGCAGCAAGTGTCCCAGTTACAGCTCTTGGTCCTGCCCCTCTGACTGCTCCTCCATGGAGTTGCCAAAGCCTTTGGAGCAGCCAGGAGCAGGAGAGGCTGTCAAGGGGCCTGTCAGGCAGATGAGAAATTAAAACAACTTATTTTAACTCTCATTTTCCACTGCCCTGAGCTCTCACAGTGTCATGGGGGAACATCTGCTCTCAGCGTTTCCCCCCTACATCCCACCTCCAGCAATCCAGAGCTTTCAAAAGGATCTTTGTCCACCCTGAAAGCACCTTCATCCCTCCTTCCTCCTCCTCGGGGCAGGTGGGAGGTGCCGGGCCCAGCCTGGGCTTGGGCTGCGGAGCGCTTGGAATGTCGATGCTCGGCTCGTGCCGTGTCTATCCCAGAGCTCGCACAGGATGACAGGGAACGCCACATCGGGTGACCCGGCAGGAGATGGGACCGCCCAGGGCAGCTCTGTGGGTGACTGGGGAGTTTGCGGCTGCCCCCACCGCGGCTCCCAGCCCCACAAAGCCTCTTTATCTCCCGAGACGCTGCCGGTGCTTCATGTGACCCCCGCTCCGGGCGGGGGCTCGTGGGAACCGTTTGATGTTCCTGAGCCTTTTCCTTTCCCAGTGCGGACACCTCGGCTCCGGGCGAGGGGAATAAAGAACCCACTGAGCACTCAGCTCCGTCCCCATCCCCACGGGGACCTGCTGAGGCTCACGGGACCCACGGGCCGGTGGGAAGGAGCCAGAGTGTCTCAATCCAGCCACCCCGCCCGTGTCGGGGAGCGCCCACCAGCACCCACCCAGCGCCGGGCTGTGCGTGCCGGGGGGCTCCAGCTCCTTCTCCCTGACACGGGTGGGAGTTTTCCCCCTTCCCCTGGAGGACAACGGTGGGAGTTTCCCGAGGGATGCTGTGGGTGAACACGGACCCGTAGCGATACACACAGTCACGGCAGCCGGGGGATGGGGGGGCGGCAGCGGGTGACGCGGGGCAGGACCGCGCGGCCTCGGGAGCCCCATCACCCTCCCGAGCATCCTCGTTCTCCCCCGAGCATCTCCACTCTCCCCGAGCATCCCCGCC